>OY755246.1:59584767-59846540 GCA_963576725.1 Azorinus chamasolen | reverse complement strand
CTGTTCTATAAGGCTTTGTCCCGGTCTGATAGCATGAATGAATATCGTGTTATATCATAATTTCTTCAAATACCATTTTCTTAAAATCTCTACAAGCTTGATATTGATATCGGCGAAAGTCACAATTTTCGGTTTGTAAGTCTTTCGTGGATATGAATATCAAGCTTGTAGAGATTTTTATAAAATAGAGAGGTTGGTTGTCACTTTTGCGACTCGTTGAAAAAGCGTACTAATATTCTGAGAAAACATAGATGATTTCTCATCAAGAGTGATGATTTATTTGATAAATAAGACATGGTTTATGGAAATCGGTTGTCAATTAAACTTTCAAGGACGATCGAAGTGAATGAACCCATCGATTTTTGAGCAGATTTCGACCGGAGTTGAATACCTTTTACTTATTAAATAGAGCAGGGATGTTCGCGATTTTTTTTTAAAAAAAATTTTCATTTGTTTTGGTTGGGTCAGAAAACTATATTTTGGTATGTTTGAGATACTTATGACATGTAATTAAACAAATAATGTATCTATTTGTGATGGAGTTGTTGTTGCTGTTGCGAAAGGCACATGTGCTCCGAACGTGCTTCTGACATTTTCCTGCGGCCATACACATACACCTTAGTAGTGCTGTTATTGTTGGATTGCATTTCATGTACAAGTTAATAGTGATTTCCTATAAAAGGTACTTGAAATTTTTCAATAATTGTTTCTTCTACCCTACGTTCACTTATTCTTTTCAAACATTATAATCGCCTAAAAAACAAATATGCAGTCAGACCAGGGCTCCAACTCATTGCAGTATATTTAAACATTTTAATAGCATCGCCCCGAATTCACTAACAAACAGACATTACCATAAAGTATATTGAATGAAATAGTTGATCTAACTTTTGTTTAAGTCATTTCCGTTGCACGCCTGTCTGTTAGTACAATAATAACCAACCTTCATAGATCTAGTTCCCTGTACTATAAAATCTCCAAACATTGAATTCAATATGGCAGAAATTTAATACCATTATTGTTTTGTACATTATGTCAATATTTGAATGCCGCTGAATATCTTTTTAAAGATATTTCTTGTTAATGATATAAAGGATACAATAGTAATTGTTAATACTAGAATATACCACCCAAAGTACTTAAGCAATAGAGGTTGGCAAAGTGGAACACACCGTTTGGATTCAAATCTGATACTAAGTAACTGTCTGACCAAAATCTAAACTGTTTACAACTTGTGACAATTTTGCCTTAGGTCAAAACTTTTAGAAATTCAAGTGACGACAAACCTGAAGCAGACGATATTACAGATCTCTACAGCTTGCTTAATCCTTACAATGCTGAGTAATTTTTCGTCTGCAAAAAATGCCGTCTGCTTCAATTCTTAAATAAACTTTCTTTCATTTTATGCAAAAAAGGGTCAAGATGACAAACAGTTTGGATCCTGATGAGACGCAGAATTATGTGGCCTCTCATCTGCATCCAAACTGTTTGCATAGGTAATCACAGTTTCTCCGCTAGCGTGCAAAGAGTTAAGCGTATGACCTCGAGAGATATTAGCATGATGTAACAGTTGCCCTGCACTACTGACCACCAGTGCTGTAACCTTTATACTGTAGTTTCTGATGTGGGGAAGTCTATTTAACCCTTAATTTCCCTCATATAAACTTGTTTTCATGCATCTGCAAACAGAATAGACCCAGATAAGACTGCTCCCATAGGATCAGGGTCTGCTCTGTTTGCTAATGGATCCACCTTCCATATTTCATTATAAATACTTTGTAAGATTCCGGAACCGGATTGTAAGCCAAGCACTGCACAGGCGCGTATTCTCTTAGGGGGATTCTCGCTAGGTAGAGCTCGTGCAATAGGGTTTCCCGTGAAAGTTTGAGTCGCAATCCGTTTTATAAGGATTTCGGCAAAGCCGAAACCCTAAAAACCTCTCTAATCCAGACGTGGAGACAAGTCGCAGCTTAATGCAGGGTGGAAGTCATGCAGAAAGCTCCTCTAGGAGCTTTCTGCATGACTTTCATCCTGCATTAAACAGCCACCTGCCTAAAAGTATATTTTAGTACTGTATTTGTTTTATTTGCTACGATGAGTGGAACTCTTGTTTCACGAGTAAAGGTAAAGAAGATAATTTCC
Organism: Azorinus chamasolen; assembly: GCA_963576725.1. NCBI lineage: Eukaryota > Metazoa > Mollusca > Bivalvia > Cardiida > Solecurtidae > Azorinus > Azorinus chamasolen. The sequence goes on along the minus strand of OY755246.1, from coordinate 59,844,398 downwards.
GATATGTATGACACTTTCTGGAATTACATTGGTGTATATATCTGAAGAACATGCAAATATGACGTGACCGACACTTTACTTGATTTACATACCTTTCGGTACTTTTGCAAACAGACCAGACCCAGATCAAACGGCTCCTATAGAAGCCTTCTGATCAGGGCCTACTCCGTTTGCTTATAGAATATATTAGGCCTGATTCTATACTATTTTTGGCATAGCTATATAGTCACATATTTTATATAACAAAATGAAGTAATAAGTTGATTAATGTTCTTTATGGATGGATTCTGCAATGAATATTCACGGAGCAAAGTGTTACATATTGGTACGAAAAGGTATTAGGCAAACATTTATCGGGATCATCAGTTCCGATATTATTATGAATTCCGCTTAAGCCGGTGCGACGTGAGCCGTGTTACACTTTTAATAACTGCTCATTAACAGACTCAATAAAGCCGAGTCTGCAATTTTCTCTTTTTGCATTGCTGCTTTTGCTTTCGAAAGCTCTCCTACTAATATAACTTCATTCTGTTGGTCGCCATTGTTTTCTCTGATGGAATGCATCACTGCCACGTGACTACAACTGATCAAGAAACGCATTGGCCTTTATATTGTTAATATCTTGTTAATTTAAACGTATTTTATTTCTGATCACAGAAAGAGTGCACGGCCACACATTCTCACAACCTAAGTACAGTAGAACCTGTCCTAAGCGGTCAATTATTTATTGAAAATAGGAGTTTTAGAGAGAAGGTCGTTACTTAATGCAGGGCAAAAGTAATACAAAATTATAGGAGCTTTTTTGCATTACTTTTGACCTGGTATAAGCTACCACCTGCCTTACAGACCCATAATTAGACCTCTTTTTCAAGGTCGCTTAACTCTTTCGGTGCCAATGTCGCCTGTTGGCACCATTGAAAACAGTGCAGTCCCAGGTCAGATGCTTTAAAAAGAAATGTTTTACTAATATGTCTTTATTATTTAGTTTAGAATTATATTTAATATGAAATTATTATTAATATTGCAGACGACACTTTTAAATTTGGCACCAAAAGAGTTAAGCCATGTTCTACTGTTAAAGGACCTTCTCCTATTGTCTTATTAACCCATTCCATCATATTGACGACTTTTGATGACTCACTCTGTAATAGTCATTTTGTGAAACCATTGTAATAAATAGAGCATTTGCTCCTATAGGAGCAAAAGCTCTATTTATCACAAATGTTTCAAACAACAAAATTCTAAAAGTTTTCCTTTTCTCTAGTTCGTGCTCCTTTTCGGTAGATTTACCCAAAGAGGTTGTATCTAAAAATAGCCTATGACACTCAGTTAATAGCTTTTGAAAAAAGCTTGAGCGAATCGGAAGTAGTCAAATTTGAACCAGATAAAAATTTGAGCAGCCATTTTGTTTTACAGCGGTATAAAAGTTAATGTTTGAACCATGAGTTTTCAAATGGATTATTCCAAACTTCAAAACGGTCAAGCTTATTGTGGATATTTAGGATTTGTTTCTGAAGAAAAGTGTAACATGACAAACCGTGCAGACCCTGATGAGAGGGCTCATCTAGGAGCCCTCTCATCTTGGTCTACAATGTTTGCAAAGGACATTAAAGGAATCGTTTCCCGCACAGTAAGGTTTAAAATGCTTCATTGCAGAATACGATAAACAGACAAACAGAAATAAGTTAAATCTGATGTATCTGTTTTGGTGACAGTATACTATGTTGGGGTTGTCCTTGAAATATATAGTAAAACCTATCTGAAGCGACTGCCTAATACAGGCATAATTCTGCGACTTAAAGTCATGTGGTATATTAATGCATCAGACATCCAGATTAGATGCATTAAAACGATTTTAAGAATATTTCCTTTATTTCTCCACTAAACCCTATACTGTGACCACTCTTTAGAATCGTCTCGACCTATGTCTACTCTGTCTGCAAATGCCTTAAATATGAGCATTTTTGCTTTTGCGTAACATTCTTCTACATTAAGCAATATCCTGCATTTAAAGACACCCAAGTCTATGCATTAACCCTTTCCATGTTCTATAATTATTACACATTTCCCTGTTCTATATTTATTACACATTTCAATACCAACATAATAGTCATGTATAAAATAGTTAAATATAATGGACTATGGAAAGTGGAATATTGTAGCCATTTTAGAAAGTGAAAAAAAATTAATCTATCACATTCTATAAGTAAACAGAGCGGACCCTGGTCAGACGGCTCCTAGAAGAGCCGTCTGATCTGAGTATACTCTGTTTACAAATGTGTGAAAATGCGTTTATATGAGGGAAAGAGTTTAAAAACGGTCGCTTAAACGAGTTTTGCTGTATATCACAATGGCGCAGGTGGTGATTTATATTTGAAGTCAAACAATTTTAGAGATACAATCTGCAGTGTGTGAATAAACTGCATTATACTAACAAAAGTTGACAAAATTCAGTAGACAACACTACAATACTACATTTAACTTTGATTTATATCTTCAGAACTTGCAATATTGAATTAGTTTTTCTGTGGAAAAATAGAACTAAACATTAGTTTCAATTGAATTTGACATTCCGAGCGAAAACAGAGAACAGGTATACTGAATGTGAATATACTGTCCTATTTACTATTATATATACAATAAAGCCTGTCTTAAGCGACCATCAAAAACAGGTATAATTGTGGCCTATAAGACATGTGGTAGCTTAATGCAGGTCAAAAGTAATTCATAAGGCTCCTATAGGAGCTTAGGCGCTTTCTGTATTACTTTTGCCCTGCATTAAGCAACCACCTGCTTTTTTGAAACTCCTATGTTCAAGAAATGAATGGTCGCTGAAGACTTGTTCTACTTTAATAACAATAGTTACAGCTTCCTGTGGGGGAAATATTACTGTATGATAACCATTGACTATTACAACTTTCTAATAACATTTATCCAGTTATCCAATCTAATCGGAAATCATCAACATTGCATTCAGATCAAATACTCGGTAAACAATTTCTCAAAGCTTAATCTAATCGGAAATAATCAAAATTGCATTCAGATTCAATACTCGGTAAACAGTTTCTCAAAGTTTAATCTAATCGGAAACAATCAACATTGCATTCAGATCCAATACTCGGTAAACAGTTTCTCAAAGTTTAATCTAATCGGAAACAATCAACATTGCATTCAGATCCAATACTCGGTAAACAGTTTCTCAAAGTTTAATCTAATCGGAAATAATCAAAATTGCATTCAGATCCAATACTCGGTAAACAGTTTCTCAAAACTTGATCTAATCGAAAATAGTCAAAATTGCATCAGACCCAACATTTTGTGTTTTTTGATGAGTTTTAGTTTTTTGGTTCAACGGCGGCGCTAACATGTTGTCGGTGTTGAGCATGCGAGGAACGGTTCTATGTTTATGATATACAGTAAAACTCCTCTAATGCGATCACCTAAAAGAGGTATGCTTATGGGTGGTAGAGGCAGGTTGTAGCTTAATGCAGGGCAAAAAGTAATGCAGAAAGCTTTCTGCATTACTTTTGTCCAGCATTAAGCAACCGCCTGCTTATAAAGACACCTATGTTTATTCATTAAGTGGTCGCATTAGAGGGGTTCTACTGAATGCGTATATGCGTGTATGCTTTGAGGCGGTGCTTGTAGAGTTCATTTAAGTTCTACATCCTTTTGCACTGCGTGACCGACTTAAAGTCGCAGTGCCCTAAATGATGTTGGTGTGAAAAATGCAAGGAATAATTCTGTGAAGGTCGTGTGCGAGCTTGCTGTTTATTTGTGATTCTGTTGATGTGCATTGTCGTGTGTCAATTCCATATTTCCTGCCTGACTTCTATTTCTATTTTTATGCAGATTTTATATTGTAATCAAGCAAGGGTTAACTGGTATATGTTGCATGTAATCTTACAATGCTGATTTTTCAAATGGACTATTCCAAAATTCAAACAGGTCAAGCTTATAGTGAATATTTGAGGATGTTTTCTAAAGAAAAGTGTAACATGACAAACAGTTTAGACCCAGATGAGAGGGCTCCTCTAGGAGCCCTCTCATCTGTGTCTACACTGTTTGCAAAGGACTTTAGTTATCCGTGTCCCGCACTGTAAGGGTTAATTACGATACGATGGCGTAAGTTGCTGCCTTGTGGATTTTTACTTATATTTAGTAATAACGAACAATACATGTTACTAAGTAACGCATTTTATTCAACATTGTAGAACTGGTCAAGTATAAAACTGTTTCCATAGGTAATCACAGATGCGACATCGGCAGCGAAAGAGTTCGAAATGGCCAACAATAAATTAAGCTTAACATTGTGAATCATGCACTAGATGTGAATTATAGAGGATATTACGCGAGTGTTCATTACAAATTGTTTTATGAAATGTCAGATTATTTTTATGACATAACCCTTAAAAGCACCATGGAAACTGAAACAGGCTATATATATATATATGACGGTTGTTTCGGTCATTTTTTAAAGCGTAGTACGGCCGGACTTTACTGCTCATTTGCATAAAAAAAATGCACTAGTGTATTTCCGCGATTTACGGCACTCTGTTTCGGCACTCCCACACAGCAGATTATGTGATAAATTTAGTTATTTACTGTGACTGTTTGGTGGATTCGATTGGCATAGAATATTGTTTAACGCTTTCTTCCATAAATACGTCTTTATATCCCTTTATAAACAAAGTAGAACCAGATTAGACGGCTCCTATAGGAGACGTCTGATAAGGATCAACTCCGTTTGCTTATGAAATACAATAGATCAATTCTACAGATTCTGTCACATTAAAACGGTTTTTGTTTCATAGTTCCATTGTAAAACTTGGGTTAACCCTTTCGGCGCCAAATTTCTAATTGTCGTCTGCAATGTAGGTTTGTTAAATCATTCAGTAAAATAAGGACATGCGATAAATAAATGCATATTTCAAAGGAATGAAGTACAGATATAGAAATACAAATTTACACAAAAAGTGAAGTTCCTGATCAGACGCCGTCTTGAATAGGCGGCGTCTGATCTGGGACTGCACTATTTGTCGTGGTGCATTTATGCGACATTGGCGGTGAAAGGGTTAATTTCTAGTTATGGTGGTATCATTTCTTGCGTTAATAGCATATTCGTGGAGTAAAGGTCAATACTGAATCAAAAAGCGTTCAAATGAAAGAAAGTTGATGAAAAAAGGTTATAAAACACTATAATATTCAACACGTCCGGACCTTTTAATCTTTAGTTAGTGATAGTTAGTTAGTGTTTTTATATAACTTGTTTGTGCATTACTATAGAACCTATTTTAACTCATTCCCTCATATTGACGACTTTTGACGACTCTGTAAAAGTCACTTAGTGAAACCATCGTGATAAATAGAGCATTTGCTTCAAAGGAGCAAATGCTCTATTTATCACATTTTTTTTAAACTACAAAATTCTAAAAACAATCCCTTTTCTCTAGTTAATGCTCCTTTTCGGTAGATATATTCAAAGAGGCTGTATCTAAAAATAGCCTATGATGTAATGTGTTAAGCGGCAATCAAAAGGAGGTCTTATTATGGGCCTGTAATACAGGTGGTAATTTATTGCAGACTGCATGGCAGACTGACTGTCTGGCTGTCTGGTACGTCCGTCTAGCTGCCTGTTTGTCTGTCTGACTCTCTGTATGTCTGTCTGTCTGACTTGTTGTTTGTCGGTCTTTTGTCGGCTTGTTTGTCTAACCTTATTTTGAGCAAGCAATTACCCTGATAAAAAATTAAATACAAATATTCATTACCATAGAAAAGATAGAATAGAACTCAGTCCTGAATCAGTTTATTTATTCCTGAAAAACTGATGAATGTTTGCTTGTTTCATTGGAGGCACTATTCAACTTAGTATCAACAGCGCTTTTTAAGACAGGTGGTAGCTTAATGCAGGGTGAAAGTCATGCCACAGGAGCTTTCATTATAAGATTTATCCTGCATTAACTTATTCCCTCCTAGACTAATTTTAGACCCAGACTTTTTTAATTAATCTACCTAAAGGAGCATTAACTAGAGAAAGGGCAAGTTTTAGAATTGTGTAGCTTTGAAACCATTGTGATAAATAGAGCATTTGCTCCTATGGAGCAAATGCTCTTTTTATCACAATGATTTTTCTAAATGTGACTTTTATAGAGGCGCCACAATGCGTCACTAGGAGGGAATGTGTTAAGCAGTCACCAGTCTATAAACACCTTATCTTTGTCTAGAGAAATATACATTAGCATCGATGACATTGTGTATTGCAACATTCCTTAACCTTTAGCCTGCTATGCAAATTATTTCACAAAATTGTGTCCACCCACTTCATTTTCAAAATTCAAGTTATACACAGTTTGTCTACCAAAATGCAACCAGGGTGTCAAACAGTTCGGAGTTTGATGAGATGCCAAATTACTCGTCGTCTAATCTGTATCCAAACCGTTTGCATAGGTAAACACTCAATCGCCCGCAGCATGCAAAAAGTTAATGCTGAATTAGTATTGGATGACCAAATGGCGCACAGCTCGATTTGTATCCATTAATGGTATCAGTCTCACCTACGAACTTCTTTCTTATTAATCAACCGAAACTAATAGAGAGGTTTTTTTCTCATGAATATTCGATTGCATAAGGCCACTGCCGTCTCTTCATAAGTCCTTTACGTCAACAACTGCTAAAAATGTAAAAAAAAACTTTATAAATATATTACAGTAAAACCTGTCTATAACGGCCACCAAATACCATCAAATATTTTGTGTTTAAGGCAGGTGGCTGTGTTTAAGGCAGGTGGCTGCTTCAAGCTCCTTCAGGAGCGTTCTGTTTTGCTTCCACCTTGCTTTAAGCAGCCACCTGCCCTAAATATCAAATAATCAACAAAAATCATGGCCGTTATAGACAGGTTTTACTGTAAATAACTGAAATTTTATAATGGAATATAAATACACTAAATGTTTTGTTAGCCATGCCACTCTGTTCTATTCTGTTCTATTCTATTCTATTCTATTCTATTTGTTATATTATATTCTAACTGCGTGCAGTCTTTGACACATTACGTAATAACTATTCATGTATGAAATATTGACTGCAGTAATATCAATATACAGTAAAACCTCTCTATAACGGCCACTAAATTGTCTTAATTAGTTGTTATATAAGGGCAGGTGGCTGCCGAAAGCAAGGTGAAAGTAAAACAGAACGAGCGTTCTGTTTTACTTTCAACTTGCTTTAAGCAACCACCTGCCTTTAACACAAAAAACTTGATGTATTTTAGTGGCCGTTTTAGAGAGGTTTTACTGTACTGACTATTTATAATGTCATTATAACAAGGGTTATTTTGACCATGGCAGAAATTTTAGAATAAGGTTTTTATTATTTCATAAGCAAAAAGGGCACCCTGGTGACTCCTGTTATAATGTCTAGTCTGAATCTACTCTTTCTTCAGAGTCAGATGCGACAAAATGTAAATGAGGTAATGGGTTAAAGATCTCCCAGGCAGATGAAACAGACAAATGACAAACTGATCGTAAGTTTTACTTTACGACAGTCACTACAACGATGAAATAGTCAATATTTACCCTTAACTCCATAAATATACCTTTCTACGCATTTGCAATCAGAGAAGACCCAGATCAGACGACTTCTGCGGGAGCCGCCGTCTGATCAGGGACTGCTGTTTGCTTATGAAAAAATATAGATATATCATTCTACAGGTTCTAAAATTCCTTTGTCGTTGTGCCATTATAAAACAAGAGCTGTCACAGGACAGCGCGCTCGACTATTCTAAGAATTGTTAGTGTAAAAATGCTTGATAGTGGCCTAAAATGGTGTCCAATGATACTAGAAGCAAGTAATCAAAGTGTCAGTAAAATATATAGGATCTCTTTGAAATCTTTCATGAAAAGAAAAACCTAAGTTAACAAGATGTGTTTGTGAAACACTATGCCCCCTCATACATTTGACCTCTGGTCTTGAAGGATGACATTGACCTTAACATGTCACCCCTCAAAATGTGCGGCTTTATGAGATACATATACATGCCAAATATCAAGTCTCTATCTGCACTGGCTCAAAATTCAAGACCAATGTTAAAGTTGCGTTAAAGTTACAGACAAAGAAACAGACAATTTGACCTTTGACCCTGAAGGATGACCTTGATCTTGACATGTCACCCCTCAAAATATGCAGCCTCATGAGATACACAAGCATGCCAAATATCAAGTCTCTATCTGTACTGGTCCAAAAGTTATGGCCAATGTTAAAGTCGGTGATTTGACCCATATATTTGACCTATGACCTTGAAGGATGACATTGACCTTGACATGTCACCCCTCAAAATGTGCGGCCTTATGAGATACATATGCATGCCAAATATCAAGTCTCTATCTGTACTGGCTCAAAAGTTATGACCAATGTTAAAGTTGCGTTAAAGTTACAGACAAAAAACAGACAATTTGACCCTTGACCCTGAAGGATGACCTTAACCTTGACATGTCACCCCTCAAAATGTGCAGCTTCATGAGATACACAAGCATGCCAAATATCAAGTCTCTATCTCTACTAGTCCAAAAGTAATGGCCAATGTTAAAGTCGGTGATTTGACCCATGTATTTTATCTCTGACCTTGAAGGATGACATTGACCATGACATTTCACCCCTCAAAATGTGCGGCTTTATGAGATACATACGCATGCCATATATGACCAATATTAAAGTTGCTGACAAACAAACAGACAAACAGACAGGGCAAAAACAATCTGGGGGGCATAAAAAGGGCAAGAATTTCTGTTAAAATGCTTGACAGAGTTATGTACTCTTGCCTACAGATGAAGCTTTTGATGATGAACAAGTGTTTCAAGTTTATAAGCTTCATCTCTAAGGGTTATGTAAATAAGTGGACTTTAACAAAAACTTTAACCGAAAATTCTAAGTTAAAAAGGGCCATAATTCTGTCAAATTGCTTGACAGAGTCATGTACTCTTGTCTATAGATGACGCTTTTGGTGATGAACAAGTGATCCAAGTTTCAAAGCTTTATCTCAAAGGGTTGTGTAAATAAGTGGACTTTAACAAAAACCTTAACCGAAAATTCTAAGTTAAAAAGGGCAATATTTCTGTCAAATTGCTTGACAGAGTTATATACTCTTGCCTACAGATGAAGCTTGTGTTGATGAACAAGTGATCCAAGTTTCAAAGCTTTATCTCATAGGGTTATGTAAATAAGTGGACTTTAACAAAAACCTTAACCGAAAATTCTAAGTTAAAAAGGGCCATAATTCTGTAAAATTGCTTGACAGAGTTATGTATTCTTGTCTACAGATGAAGCCTGTGGTGGTGAACAAGTGTTCCATGTTTCAAAGCTTTATCTCAAAGGGTTATGTTAATTAGTAGATTTTAACAAAAACCTTAACCGAAACTTCTAAGTTAAAAAGGGCCATAATTCAGTCAAATTGCTTGACAGAGTCATGTACTCTTGTCTACATACAGTAAAACCTCTCTATAACGACCACTAACGACACTTTTGGGCAGGTTGTTGTTTAAAGCAAGGTGAAAGTAAAACAGAACGATCCAATAGGAGCGTTCTGTTTTACTTTCACCATGCTTTAAGCATCCACCTGCCTTTAACACAAAATAATTGATGTAATTTATTGGTCGTTATAGAGAGGTTTTACTGTATGAAGCTTTGGTGATGAACAAGTGATCCAAGTTTTGAAGCTTTATCTCAAAGGGTTATGTAAATAAGTGGACTTTAACAAAAACCGTAACCGAAAATTCTAAGTTAAAAAGGGCCATCATTCTGTAATATTGCTTGACAGAGCAATGTACTCTTGTCTACATACAGTAAAACCTCTCTATAACGACCACTAAATTGTGTAAATTAATTGGTATTTTGGGCAGGTGGTTGTTTAGAGCAAGGTGAAAGTAAAACAGAACGCTCCAATAGGAGCGTTCTGTTTTACTTTCATCATGCTTTAAGCATTCACCTGCCTTTAACACAAACTAATTGATGTAATTTATTGGTCGTTATAGAGGTTTTACTGTATGAAGCTTGTGGTGATGAACAAGTGATCCAAGTTTCAAAGCTTTATCTCAAAGGGTTATGTAAATAAGTGGACTTTAACAAAAACCTTAATCGAAAATACTAAGTTAAAAAGGGCCATAATTCTGTAAAATTGCTTGACAGAGTTATGTACTCTTGTGAAGCTTGTGGTGATGAACAAGTGATCCAAGTTTCAAAGCTTTATCTCAAAGGGTTATGTTAATTAGTGGACTTTAACAAAACCTTAACCGAAAATTCTAAGTTAAAAAGGGCCATAATTCTGTCAAATTGTTTGAAAGAGTTATGTACTCTTGCCTACAGATGAAGCCTATGGTGATGAACGAGTGGTCCAAGTTTCAAAGCTTTATCTCAAAGGGTTATGCTAATTAATAGACTTTAACAAAAACCTTAACCGGAACTTCTAAGTTAAAAGGGGCCATAATTCTGTCAAAATGCTTGACAGAGTTATGTACGCTTGCCTACAGATGAAGCTTGTGGTGGTGCACAAGTGTTCCAAGTTTCAAAGCTTTATTCCAAAGGTTAAAGGCAAAAAGTGGACTTTAACAAAAACCTTAACCAAGGTTTGACGCGGACGACGCCGACGCCGGGGCGAGTAGGATAGCTCCACTATTCTTCGAATAGTCGAGCTAAAAACTGTCTAATCAATATTCATGATGCCAATATGTCTCATATGAATATTCATGGAGTAAAGGGTTAACTCAGATTCTAGTGTCTAGCGAGTTAGTCTATTATTGCACGACACAAATTATCGTTATTTCTGACATATCCCGGTCGCGACTTGAAGTTGCAATTATCGGATGCTGGAACTTGCAATAATCTTTAGTAAGACAGACCCCGAGGTATATAATTTTAATGATACAGGACATGAGACCGCTATTTCATGGGTATGAGACCGCAATAATAAACCGGGTGATAATTTAAAAACCCAAGTTAAAATGTATCCTTTGAAAGACATTAACTCGGTACAGAAGGACAAAATTCAGAAGAAACTATTCAAGAACGCACCATCAGACATATCATTATCGTGCAGCATTGAGAACAGCATGGGGACAGGGCCCGTGGCCACGTCGTACACAAACATTTTGTTCAACAGGTTGTAAAAGAAAAAAAATCTGTATGAGAAACACTTACATGTAACTATCGCAAAAGATTCAAGATTTGACGACTTCCTACACCAGAGCTTAATGCAACACATACCTAGCATAGGAACTTGCAAATTCATACATTAATACCTGGCTATAACGCTATTTTATAATTAAATGTGGATGTTGATCAGAGCAAGTGACAGCTGAATGCAGGACGAAAGTGATGCAGAATACTCCTCTAGGAACATTTTGCATTACTTTCGTTCTGCATTCAGAGAATATGATAGCTGAATGCAGGACGAAAGTAATGTAGAATGCTCATCCAGGAGCATTCTGCATTACTTTCATTCTGCATTAAGCAAACACCTGCTCTAATCGACATCCATATTTGATTATTATATGGTCGTTAACCCTTTCGCTGCCAATACCGAATATGTAATTACCTATGCAAACAGTTTGGATCCTGATGAGACGCCGAGTAACTCGGCGTCTCATCAGGATCCAAACTGTTTGTTACTGTTACTATGTTTTTGAAACAAAAATGTAGAAAATAAAAAAAAAATTGTAGCAGATGACAAAGTTAGCAGATGACAGAATTTGGCAGCGAAAGGGTTAAAGGCCATTTCTACTTCATCCTACCCCTTAATATACATCAAAATATGTTCATGCTTTAAAACATTACTGTTTAATTACATTTAGTTCAAGCTTTTTATAAGCTATTGACCGAGTAGCATCATACAGCTGGTATCCTGTAACAGCTAATTATTCTGTAACAGCTATATCCTGTAACAGCTTATTATTCTGTAACAGCTGGTATCCTGTAACAGCTAATTATTCTGTAACAGCTGGTATCCTGTAACAGCTTATTATTCTGTAACAGCTGGTATACTGTAACAGCTAATTATTCTGTAACAGCTGGTATCCTGTAACAGCTAATTATTCTGTAACAGCTGATATCCTGTAACAGCTTATTATTCTGTAACAGCTGGTATCCTGTAACAGCTAATTATTCGGCGTTTCATATGGGCCCAAACAGCTGGCAAATGGTCGCGCTTAACGTGTGAAGGATTAACCCATTCCCTCATATTAATGTCTTTTGACACTTCTGTAAAAGTCACTTTTAGAAACCATTGTGATATATAGAGCAATTGCTAAGAAGTAAATGCTCTATTTATCACAATGATATCAAAACCACATTATTCTAAAGTTCACCATTCCTCTAGTAAATGCTCCTTTTCGGTAGATTTATTCAAAACAGTTGGGTCTAAAAATAGCCTATGAGGGAATGAGTTAAGAAAAAGGGTGGGTCTTCAATATCTCATTCTGTGGCCACTAATACAATATTAGACCTAATCGCACTGTCTCGAAGCCTCGTTGTAATAGCAAACAATCCCTCGTGGAATATAATAGTCATAAGTGACGCATTATGTCTCCACAATCAAATACAAATCACCTACGCAGTGCAAAACGCATATACTGAAATATAATATTTCAAGGAGTAATTTCCTGTCATATTCGTTACAAAATGTCAAAGTGGTCAGCAATGCTACATTCACGTAATCAACCTAAGGATGATCCACTGTATTACACCAAAGCGAATATGATTGCATTTTGTGAAAAATATAATTAACCTTAACCCTTCGCTTGCTGAATTTTAAAATACATTTCTCCTTCTTTACCCATGCCCTGTTGTATAATTACATATATCTTCACTGTGTACAAGTATTTCGCTGTGAAATCAATGCTGTGGAATGCACTGGTTGCACAATCAATTTGTAAATAGTGCAGACCCTGATGAGACAGCTCCTGCAGGAGCTGTCTCATCTGGGTCTTCACTATTTACAGGTAGGTATATTGACGTGAATAGCAAGCGAAGGGTTAAGTCTGTCTATAGCGTCCTTTAACTCTTCCGCTACCAATGTCGCATCAGAAATAACTTATACAAACAGTTTGAATCCAGATGAGACGCCGAGTAATTCGGCGTCTCATCAGGATCCAAACTGATTGTTACTGTGAATTTTTTATGAAACAAACATGTAGTAAAATAAAAATTGAAAATTGTGGAAGACGACAAAGTTTGCAGACGACACAATTTGGCAGCGAAAGAGCTAACCATGATGAGACGCTGAGTGACCCGGCCTCTCATCTGATTCCAAGCTGTTTGACATTCAATTTGGAATATGCATGCCAATTACAAAATGTTATTTATAATTGGATTCACCATCAGATCCATATAAGATGCGTAAATTAAAACATTTTCAAGAATAATGTATTAAATTTGAATACATCATCGAACATGGACACACATAGCAGACATCAAGTTCAGAAGATCTGTGTTCAAGTATCGGGCCGATGTAAACAACCTACCAGTATGTAGCGGTGACTAACTAAATATCTGGATCAATCCATCGTTGATATGAGCACATAAATACGATTAAATAAATATAATTTTAATATAAGACTGAATTATAACTATCACAGACTACAACTATCACAGACTCTAACTATAGCTCGAGCACTTTGACCGGGACCCTGGCCTACTTAATTTGCATAAATAAAAACTCGTAACATTGGACAGGTTTATCCTCGGCACGTGTCCCGGTAGGCAACTATGCATGAACACTCTCGTGATTGTATGGTTTACATATGCACGGGTTAATTTCAGCGAGAATAGACTTCACGATTTACCGGCGGAGTTTTATTTATACAGCGTTATCACTCTCATTATGTATTCTGAATAAAGGTGAAGGTCCAGGTCAAATTGTTCGAGCTATACTCAAAGGATATTTTCTACCATAACCCCTATAAAAGACAAACGAGTATGTCACATGTCAAGTCCACCTGTGATGTCACAGGGGTAAAGCACGGGAAACGGGCAATTTGAATAATTTATGCAAGGTCAAATACCTACTAGCCAATCAGAATTAGTAGACCCGAACAAGAAATAGTTCCCCAATGGATATCAATCCGCAATGAAATGAAAGAAGTTCCTCAATAGATATTAATACGCCACGCAAAGAATGAATGCAAAAGTAGTCCTTCCAATAAACTGTTTGACATCGAACTAGTTATAAACAAGAAATTACAGTGGAAATCCAAATAACGGGCCTCAAACTCCTCCAGTAATGTAAAATAAGCGAAACGATCAAATGCAATGAACTAAGTCTCAATACAAAGGCAAGAAAATATATTCACGGTCTATGTGAGAAAGAGAAAGTAGAAATGTACTTGAAATCTATGTAGGTCTTCATATACACTTGATACTGAAATTTAGGATAAAAAAATAGCAGCATATGTTAGCAAGAAGGAGTGACATGTCGTTTTTATTGATAGATGACCCGTAGATTGGGATAATACCACTATTGTATTAGGTGAGCTCAGTATTGCACTATTGGTTTAATCACTACAATGTATAGGCAATCGGACTTCGGGTCTAACCAACTGCACGAGCTTCACGAGAAATTGGCTCGTCAATTTAAGCAAACCCTTTTGTATAGAATGGAATAGTTGGGAAAAAACTAAATCTATAAATAAAAACGACAGGTCACTCCTACTTGCTAATATGTCTGATTCCAATGAAATGGTTAGTAAATGGGATGTACCTGAAACTCAATGTTACCAATTAGAATTAGTATTAATGCATGCAAAAGTGAGGTTTTCTGAAAAAACAAGCTTTCATACAAAAATATCCTGTCATACTACAAAAGTCAGTACTCACGGTTTGCTGTACAGGAAGTATTTCTGCAAGAATATTATGGCCACTAGAACACACTAAATATCACTGTCACTATAGTTCACATATTCAAAGAATAAATTATGAAACACACAATATGTCCTATACATTAATTAAAATGGTCCTCCACGAGTGATTAAGTGTTTACAAATGCACTAGATCCCAGCCAACTCCACTAGAGTCCAGTCAACTCCATCAGATACCAGCCAACGTCTTAGTCCAACGAAGATATAAAAGCACTGTCACCGACAGATCCAAAAGGTATGTAGGGTCCAAACGTATAGGATCCACACGTTTAGTGTCCGTCCATATGTATAGGGTCCAAACGTATCAAATTAGACAATGGTCATCTGTATCCATGTGTTGGTGCCATTTGTAATAAGAGGGGTTCGTACGGGTTCTTACAGAATGACCAAAAACGACGTGTGCTCAAAAATCTCTCCCGTGGAGGTAAAACGCGTCACAAACCATGTATTTGTTCCGGAGCTACCTGTGGTTATACCGTCCTGTAATAAGCATATACAGTAGAACCCCTCTAATGCGACCACTTAATGAATAAACAGTGGTGTCTTTATAAGCAGGTGGTTGCTTAATGCAGGACAAAACTAATGCAGAAAGTTCCTCTATGAGCTTTCTGCATTACTTTTGTCCTGCATTTAGCTTCCACCTAGCACCAAGAATTATATTCCTCTTTTAAATGGTCGTATTAGCGGGGTTTTACTGTATATACTAATTCTGCACGATTACTACGAGCTTCGTGTGACAATCATTGTTCAATTACCCATAAATTAGGATGGTTGCAACTTCTATAAATAGAACAGTGCAGTCAAGGCTCAGCGCTCGAAATCGAACTATACCTAAGTCCTACTTAATATGCCAAAGCAAAACATCAAAGCTATCAATATTGTACATGTATTTCTGCATTTCCTTATACGCGTCGCTTAAATCACGTTAGTATTATTGTTTTATTCCATGCTTTTGCGAAAACAATAAAACCTGCATATAGCGACCACGAGATTGTATAAGAGCAAGTATCCATTTAATGCAGGTCGAAAAGTAATGCAAGTGGAACCTGTCTTACGCGACCATCAAAATGAGATATAATTATGGGCCTGTAAGGCAAGTGGTAGCTTATTGCAGGTCAAAAGTAATGCAGAAAGCTCCTATAGGAGTTTTCTGCATTACGTTTGCCCTGTAATAAGAAACCACCTGTTTTTTAAAGATGTTTGTCTACTGTACAGAGATATCCTAATGGAGTTTCCTGTATAACTTTCGTCCTGCATTAACCCTTTCCCGTATAGGCTATTTTTAGATCCAACCTCTTTGAACAAATCTACCGAAAAGGAGCATTTACTACTAAAAAGGAAATGGTTTCACAAAGTGACTTTTACAGAGGCGTCAAAAGGCGTCTATATGCGGGAATGGGTTAAGTTCCCATCTGTACTAAAACACATTACTATCACCATTTTACAGTTTATATGTATCTACATATTAATACTTCACTTAACCCATTTGCTCCCACGATCCCATATATGGGACTTAGGCAAACAGTGTAGACTCTGATCAGACGCCGCATTATGCGGCGTCTGATCAGAGTCTACACTGTTTGCTGATGGGAATTTCAATATAAAGCAAAACGAAATTGAAAATTTTGACCAGACACCCCTTAGATGAAAAAAATGGACTAATCCAATGTATAAGCATGGAAGAATCCACTGGGAGCAAATGGGTTAATTTGCCTCCGCCAAAGTTCAAAAGGGCGTAAACTAGCCCATAGCCTACATAATAGACTGCGAGTTTCTTGAATCTATGACCGAGATTTAAATAACAGGGTAAAACATTGATGTGTATTTTATAATAAAATCTTACAGATAGTAATGTTGTAGCATGCTTAAATGGTTCGTGAATGTAATTCATTAAGTAATTTTGCAACCTCAACTTCTGATGCACGCTATTATACAATCGCAAATAAAGTACAGTAAAACCCCGCAAATGCGACCTTCAAAAATGAGCACAATTCTGGGTGGCAGAGGCAGGTGGTAGCTTAATGCAGGACGAAAGTTATGCAGAAAGCTCCTATAGGAGCTTTCCGCATAACTTTCGTCCTGAATTAAGCAACCACCTGCTTTAGATGACATCAGTGACTGTTTATTAAGTGGTCGCATTAGCGGGGTTTCACTATACACCAGGATCAAACAGTCCCTATAGGAGCCATCTGATCAGGGTCGGTTCTGTTTGCTTATGACTATAAAGATCTGATTCTACAGCATCTCCAGAGTCGAAACAATCCCAGAGGTCAAGATAAGATGCGTAAATTTAAACATTTTCGACAAGAACTCGTTTATTTCTCCACTAAACCCTGTACTATGACCACTCTTTAGAATCGTCTCAAAAAGACGGTTTTAAAGAGTGGTCACAGTATGGGGTTTGGTGGAGAAATGACGATTTTAGTATTTGGGTATTTTGGTACGTACCTTTAGCTGTAGCTCTGATTATTATCCTGCATTCATATACAGTAAAACCTCTCTATAACGACCACTAAAGTGCGTTAATTAGTTGGTATTTAGGGCAGGTGGCTGCTTAAAGCAATGTGAAAGTAAAAACAGAACGCTCCTATAGGAGCGTTCTGTTTTACTTTCACCTTGCTTTAAGCAGCCGCCTGTCTTTAACACAAAATACTTGATGTAACTTAGTGGCCGTTATAGAGGGGGTTTACTGTACCATTATAAAGATCAGCTAATAAAAGGTTTTGATGTTGTTATTTCTTACCCGAATATTCATGAGGACAATGGTTCAGTTAATTGTTAAAAGTAGTTCAAATAACGGCATTGCCATTTAGTTTTGAAACAAAAATAATTTCCTTTTTGTGCGTCATAACTGTATCAACTACAATATTAGAAAAATTTGTGTCAGATCATATCCGAAACGTAGGAAACAAATTATGACGGAGAGATTCTTGAAAAAACTATTTTCAAAGAAACGTGACAAAGCTGCCTATTTTATATAACACGAAAATACAGAGGCGTGTGAAATAAAAGTAATAGTATGTCGTCGGTTTTCCCCGGCTTTAGTGACAATTGTGGTGGGTTCAGTAGACGACTAATAAGAGTTTTTGACGTTTATTTCCTCATAGTATTAGCATATTAATGAATATGCATATCTGAAAGAAAGATAATAAGACATTATGAGTAAACTAAACTCACTAAAACATGAGACCTGAAAGGGGTTTACACACAAACTGTAAACTAGATAACTAGAGTTACAAAAATGGTCTCTGCTATACAAAAATTAACATACAAATAGTAATGATATGATCATCAGAGGATAATGATAATGGAATATGTAAATATATTTACCTGAATATATAAGAAATATATATTCTAATATAATGCCAGAAAATGGCGACTGTCTTCTCTGAAAGATATCGTACGAGTGAAGGTGCACGTGCAAATGCGGGAAATGTTAGTCATGCAGTTAGTTAGATTTACTTCCCCTGAAATATATGAGTATGCATTAACTTTTCCTTAAAAGATTACTTATTTGGATTAAGAGATAAATCAGACAACATATCATCAAATTTATTTATTATTTCATACACAATCACCCTACCACAAGTACAACTGCTTTCATCTAAAATAATGCTACTAAACATTGACACCATTTACCAAGAAGGGTGAAATTTTGCAAATAAATTCAAATCCCGTTGCTTTTCACCCCTCTCAAGTTAATCATGACCTGATTGCTATTTGCAAACAACCTTAATCCACATCAAGTTGAAACGCCGAATAAATTCGCCGAGTAAACGCCGAGTAACTCGACAAGTCACCAGGATTGACTCATTACCTCATAGGCTATTTTTAGATACAACCTCTTTGAAAAAATCTACCGAAAAGGAGCATAAACTAGAGAATGAAACCATTGTGTTGAATAGAGCATTTGCTCCTATAGGAGCAAATGCTCTATTTATCACAATGGTTTCACAAGGTGACTTTTACAGAGTCGTCAAAAGTCGTCAATATATACTGTGTGGTGTATGTATGTCAAAAAGGAGGAAGATAAACATTGAAAGATGTGACATATTGTGCAGACAAAAATAGAGTTAACCCGTTATCTCCTACTGACGCCTTTTGGTGCCTCTGTAAAGCCACTTTTTGAAACCATTGTGATAAATAGAGCATTTGCTCCATACAAGGAGCAAACATTATTTTTCCACAATAGTTTCCAAACTACACACTTCTAAAAAAAATATTTTTCTCTAGTAAACGTTCCTTTTCGGTAGACGTATTCAAAGAGGTTGAGACTAAATATTCTAGGAGGGAAATGGTTAAGCATGCATGAAGTGTTCCAACAGCTTTGGGGTGCTTCAACCGTTTAAAATCTTTTTTTCCTGTATTAACCCATACCCTCACATTGACGCCTTTTGACGCGTCTGCAAAAGTCACCTGTTGAAACCATTGTAATAAATTGAGCATGTGCTCCTATAGGAGCAAATGCTCTATTTATCACAATGATTTCAAACTACAAAATTCTAAACTTTTCTTTTTTCTAGTTATTGCTCCTTTTCGGTAGATTTATTCAAAGAGGTTGGATCTAAAAATAGCCTGTGATGTAATGGGTTAAGCTACCACATGTTTCCAGAGTTATACAGTAAAACCTCTCTATAACGGCCACTAAAATGTGTTAATTAATTGGTATGTAGGGCAGGTGGTTGCTTAACCCATTCCCTCATATTGACGACTTTTGACGACTCTGTAAAAGTCACCTTGTGAAACTATTGTGATAAATAGAGCATTTGCTTATATAGGAGCAAATGCTCTATTTATCACAATGGTTTCAAACTACAAAATTCTAAAAGTTTCCTTTTCTCTAGTTGATGATCCTTTTCGGTTGGTTTATTCAAAGTGGTTGTATCTAAAAATAGCCTATGAGGTAATGGGTTAAAGCAAGGTGAAAGAAAAACAGAACGCTCCTATAGGCGCGTTCTGTTTTACTTTCACCTTTCTTTAAGCAGGCACCTGCCTTTAACACAAAATACTTGGTGTAATTTAGTGGCCATTATAGAGAGGTTTTACTGTACTTGTTTTCAGGGGTCGTATTAGCGAGTATTGCCTGTACTCGCATTGTTAATGTCAGGATTACCATAGAACATGTAGAAGATAGGTTTGGCCTTTCATTGTAATCATCTAACGTCAATCATGCTGTGAAAAATATTGAACTGAACTTTGTAAACATTTTACAACAGATGAGTTGCCTAATTGGCAGGACGTTTCCTCTGGAGACAAATTCTTCGACGATCTATTTAGGTTTCGTTTCGTTGCGGAGGAGATGAAAAAAAGAGTAACCTATAAACAATGTTATTAATATTATTTTGTCTTTCTCCGTTTATATACAGAATATATTTGTAGATAGCCGTTTTCCTTTATTGTGACTGTGTTACTGTATGCTATATTTAGATGTTAATGCTTCTTGCATAAAGCGAGACTTTGCATAGTTTTGGAATAAAACTGAAACTGGTTGTTAACGTCGAATTAGAGTGGCATCTTCTCGTGAACAAACTCTTCGACACTATAGCCGTGTTGTTTACGCCGGCTTGGCTTGGCGTCTGTTAGACCACATTTGTAACGAACCACATTTGTAACAGATATATTACGAATGCGATCACATTCGTAACAGGTAAAATGTGTTAAAAATGTGAGTGTCTGACATGGGGGTTGACATTAGAAACACATATGTAACAGGTTTAGTTCCTGGCAACAATGTTCAATTAGTTAATAGTATTATTTCTTGAATAAATATTCAAGAGTGAAATGGTTGACCCATTGCCTAATAGGTTATTTTTAAACCCAGCCTCCTTGAATAAATTTAACGAAAAGGAGCAGTTATTAGAGAAAGGGATTTTTTAGTATTGTGTAGTTTTGAAACCATTGTGATAAATAGAGCATTTGCTCCTATGGAGCAAATGCTCTATTTATCACAATGGGTTCAGAAAGTGACTTTTATAGAGGCGTCAATATGAGGAAATAGGGTTAAGAGAGTGTAACGATCCCTTGTCCTCGTCATCACCCATGGTGCATCCCCTATTCTCTTTGTCATTAGGAATGCCTCGCACACTCCCTTGCAGAAACTCTTAAAATGAGCGAGTACTTTCTAAAGTGGGCGATTTACATAAATATATTAAATAGAACGTATTATACAATGATTAATGGCCACTCAACGCAACAAGCTCAGAACTATTCTGTTTAACCCATTTTAACATGTTTCTTTTCATTTGCGCTTAGAGATGTGTTTCTGTGGGATTTCTTTTGACGATAAAACGTGTGAAATTATATGTGAAACCATTTGTGTAGATCCTGATCACAGGCGTCTTCATGTCAAGGTTTACACGGTTTGTCTATGTCTCTATTAATGGACATAGGGCATGGATAGATTCAGATATGATGTAGGTCAGACAAGATAGGAAACAACGGGAAAGAAAACAGAAAGAAAATGACGGAGTAGACACTTACGAATTCAAAGCTGGTATCGCTTTATAAAACAGATTCTTCTTTATATGAATGAACGTACATACGCACAACATGAAATACAATGAAATGGGGAAATAAGTCACGTTTTATGACTTAGAATCTGTTTTGCTGAAATAAAAATGTAGTTTTGTAAATCAGATGCCGTATGCAAAATATTCCAATGCACTGATACAGTAAAGCACCACCTTAACCCATTCCCTCATTTTGACGTCTCTGTAAAAATCACTTTTTGAAACCATCGTGATAAGTAGCGCATTTGCTCCTTAGTAATGTACACTCTATCACAATGGTTTCAAAACTACATAATTCTAAAAGTTTCATTTTCTCTAATAAATGTTCCTTTTCAGTACACATACTCAAAGACGTTGTGTCTAAAAATAGTCTATGAGGTTATGGGTTAACCCTTATACAGCTGTGAAAAATAACGATCTGGAGTAAATTGTGACTACTTCCGATACGATTAAGCTTTTGAAAAACTATTGACCGAGTGTCAAACAGCATGGATCCTGGTGAGACGCCGAGTTACTCGGCGTCTCATCTGGATCCAAGCTGTTTGCAAATGCGATTCAGTTTGCCAATAGCGGGCTATGGTATAATTGTCATTTAAAAATAATTCTAATTATGTGTGTGAGTGTGCTTCCGGTTGTATGTTAACCCTTTCCCTCATATAAGCGTTTATCACGCATTTGCAAACAGAGTAAACCCTGATCAGACGGCTCCTATAGGAGCCGTCTGACCAGGGTCTGCTCTGTTTGCTAATGAAATTTGATAGATAGGTTTATTTACTTTCTAAAATGTCTACAATATTCCAACAATCCATATTTCATTATAACTGTTATAACCATGAATATTCAGTAGGTATCGAAATTTGGAATAAATATAGAACAGAGAAAGGGTTAATTCAAGACAAAAATAATGCAAAAAGCTATATCATGTTTGTCCTGCATCAAGAAAACCCGATTTTCTAAGAATCCTATGTTTAACTGGTAGTGGTCGCTTAAAGCAGGTTTTACTATACAGTAAAACCTCTCTATAACGACCACTAAATTACACCAAGTATTTCGTGTTAAAGGCAGGTGGATGCTTAAATCAAGTTGAAAGTAAAACAGAACGCTCCTATAGGAGCGTTCTGTTTTACTTTCACCTTGCTTTAAGCAACCACCTGACCAATATACCAACTAATTAACACAATTTAGTGGTCGTTATAGAGAGGTTTTACTGTACATGTTTGCTAATATGTAGGCGATCATTAATTTTACTGTTGTCTACCTAATTTTGTTAAAACATTGCGTTAAAATGAAGAATTGAGATTCATAAAATAGATATAGAAACAAGAGGTCGATATACACAGTGAAGTTGACGCCATGGTCTGTGTCTGCACTGGGCCCATGCTTATAAAGCTTTTTAGTTGAGTCTGAGTTTGTTCTCAAGCTTTTGATTGGTCAGATTTGAGCCCAAGGCTCAAATCTGACCAATCAAGAACTTGAGAATGCTCAGACTCAACTAAAAAGTTTTATAAGCATGGATACTGTTTGGTGTAGTGCATTTTGACAAGAGTTAAAGAGTGCAAGCGATGGGTATCTACGGAAAGGGGCGTCAAATAAATATCGAAATTATTTACAAATGGAGTCTCCTTACCAGTGGCAAACTGTGTAGATCATGACTCGGATATTTTTTCAAATGAGATTATGAGTTTATCGGCATCTACACCGTATGCCACCAGTAACATCGAAAAACATTTTCCCCTTGATGTCTTCTATTTATCTGAAAAAAAAATCAACCGTGTCTTGACATGTTATAATTCGATAAGAATTTGAGACCAACTGTTCAAACACTCTGGAATTGGTAACTAGATTAGAGTCATAAATCATTCAAGGGTTGAAAAATGAGCATGTTGTCCCAGAGAGTAGAGGTACTTTAGTGCATACTGATATCTAATGTAATAATATTAGTCCTTCTAACTCTAAATGACGCCTGATTGATATTTGCAAACAGCTTGGATCCAGATGAGACACAGAGTAACTCGCTGTTTGACACTCGGAAATACATAGAGTTTCTCAGAGACTTACACAGAGCTACAGATAAAGTTGCGTACCCACATACTAAAATCGTTATTTCTCTACCACACCCTATACTGTGACCACTCTTTAGAATCGTCTCTTCGAGACGATTCTAAAGAGTGGTATCAGTATAGGGTTTGGTGGAGAAATAAAAGAGATATTCTTTAAAATGTTCAAATAGTTTCTCAAAGACTTACACGGAGCTACAGATAAAGTTGCGTACCCACATACATGCTAAAATCGTTATTTCTCCACCAAACCCAATAATGTGACCACTGTTTAGAATCGTCTCTTCGAGGCGATTCTAAAGAGTGGTCACAGTATAGGGTTAGGTGGAGAGATAAAGCAGATATTCTTTAAAATGTTTAAATAGTTTCTCAAAGTCATACATACACACAGCTACAGATAAAGTTTCCTGTAGGAGCCGTCTGATCATGGTCTGCTCTATTTGCTTATGAAATTATAATAGATCTGAACCTACAGTTTCTGCCTATACTAAGCACTCATCTGTACATATGATATTATAAAAACTTCATCTAATAAATATTCATGATGCCATTACTTCTTCTATGAATATTCATGGAATAAAGGGTTAAAATTTCAGAATTAAATCTCCTTTAGAGAGGCGTCATTGAACATGTACTTGTAGCAAAACAATTGATAGTCATGTTTGTTGAACTCTGTGCACGCTGGGTAATTTGTCGTCTGCAACACTTGTCTGTTTTTAATTCGTAAAATAAAACTTCTTTCATTATTCTTCAAAATATGGTCAAAATGTCAAACACGTTGAATCCTGATAAAAAACACCGCATATAACGACGTCTCATCTGGGTCCATGCTTATAAAGCTTTTAGCTGAGTCCGAGTTTCTTCTCAAGCTTTTGATTGGTCAGATTTGAGCCAAAGGCTCAACGGTCACGCCAGGTCAAGCTTTTGATTGGTCAGATTTGAGCCCAAGGCTCAAATCTGACCAATCAAAAGCGTGAGAACGAACTCAGACTCAACTAAAACGTTTTATAAGCATGGAACCTGGATCCAAATTGCATAGATAATCAAGGTTTCGCCGCTGGCGTGCAAAGAGATAGCTATTAGCATACTCAGCAGAATGCATGATACCTTTTGGAAACAGTGTAGATCCTTATGACGCAGGGTATATAGGCGAATGGCGGGATCAAAACACTCTGGTCTAGTATCTGAAAAGAATATGGAAGTTAATCCTGTGACGAACGGTGTCCCAGTATGTTAAAAGTGCATGGGTGTACTATGTATACTTCATTCTTCTATTAATTAACAGACTATTAATTTATACCTCTCTTCACATCTTCGTTATTTACCATTTCATTTGTAGCAGCGTTTGGAGCATATAACATCTATTAACCCTTTCGGCGCCAATTTTCTGATTGTCGTCTGCAATCCAATTTTTTTTAAATCATTCGGTACAATAAGGAAATGAGATAAATAAATGCAAATTTCAAAGGAATAAAGCACAGGTATAGAAATAGAGATTGAAACAAAAAGTGAAGTCCCTGATCAGACGCCGCCTTGAAAAGGCGGCGTCTGATCTGGGACTGCACTATTTGTCATGGTGCATTTATGCGACTTCGGCGGTGAAAGGATTAATAACATTGAATTTCGGACGCTTCAAATGTAGATTGTCTGTTTCACTAAACTGTGAATAAGGAAGTGGCTCTGTTTCAAAGCTGGCGTATCTCGTTCATAAAAGGACAAAACAAAAAGAGGGATTTAAGCTTATTTCAGTGAATACGTCAACATGAAGCTGACTTTCATAATACTGACTCTCTGCATTGGAATAGAAGGTAACAGTTTAAAAATAAATAACATATATGTATACGCAACATATATATAATTTATTGATTTCTGAGTGTTGAAAATATCTCTCAGATTCCCTAGTAAACGTGTATTATATTAGGCCAAATTTTAGGAAAATTTTAATAGACTCATCTAAATTCTTTTTAAAATATTAGATTAAAGAAACGCGGTGTGGAATGTAGAATGTACATTTATAATAAACAAAAAACTTATGATTTTGACCCAGGAAAGTAGTGTACTGTTATATCTCCATTAATCAATTGTTTAACCCTTTCCCTGTTCTGCATTTAAGCCATATTTCAATATCTACTGAATATTCATTAGCAAAATAGTTATAAAGAAATATTGGAGGTGACCCACTGTATACATTTCAGAAACAGATCTATTAAATTCTATTAGCAAACAGAGCAGACCCTGATCAGACGGCTCCTCTAGGAGCCGTCTGATCTGCGTCTACTCTGTTTGCAAATGCGTGAAAACACGTTTATATGAGGGAAAATATATATACACTGATGAAACTCAGTGTGGTAGTATATAGTCCCATATCTCACCGAGATAATGGTGTTTGATTTTAATCAAAGACAATAACGTCGTTAACCCTTATAACGCTGAATGTTCTAATGGACTTTTCCAAGTTTCAAGCAGGTCAAGCTTATGGTGAATATTTAGGGATTTTCTAAAGAAAAGTGTGACATGACGACTAACACAACCTGATGAGAGGGCTGCTAGAAGAGTCTATTACATATTATGATATTAGAAAACAGTATACATGTAATAATTCGATGACTCAGCGCAACACTATTGTATCTGCGAGCAATATTACTCGCAGGTACACTAGTATTGCACCGAGTAAACGGTATATTTGTTTATTAGCTAGATCTATATCTAATTAATGAACATATTTTCATTTAATATCTAAGATGTATCATATTTCTTATAAATATTCACTAGCTGCATGGTCAAGTTGATGTACAGTCACATAGAAGAGTGTGCACTGACATATTTTCATTGCACATTGAACTGCAATTTCTTGACCAAGATCTTAATTTACCAAATAAAACTAATATCTAGTTTGCATTAGCTCTATAAACTATAAGTATAGATCTTCTATTAAGGAGCTACATGTATTATTCCGACATTATAAATTAATAAATCAGTTCAAACGCGGAGGCGTCGATATCTTAATAAAATATACTTGTATAAATCAGTTCAAATGTGGAGAAGGTGTAGATATCTAAATAAAATAAATTTCACCTCCCTTCAGAATTTATTATCTTCTTTTTATTTTAGTGCTAACTAACTCACAATCTGTAACTCTTAAAGTCAATCCATATCTTTGTACAATAAGAAAAAAATAGATCGAGTAACACATTAACGAAAACAATTTATACTACACTCCTCTCCGATATTTCCTACATGGCTCTGGTGCATATTTTGCTTTTGGCTGATGTGGTATTTAAGAATGATATCAACATAACTATGGTATGCGCTCGTAAACAATGCACATGGTGTTTTTGAAGAAGGAGAATTTGAAATAAGCGAAGACAAAACGGGAAATCAGGAAATCGATACATAGCTTAATTTTACAAGCAGTCCAGACTAAGCGCTGTCTTGGCAAGCGGGGTCTAATCGTGAATTGACAAGTCACATAATTTTATATGTTGCTTTTTACGTACGAGTTCAATGTATCCACAAATCAGATGTGTCGCATAAAACAAATATATACAATAAAACTTCTCTAAACCGACGTTAAATTTAGTATAGATATCAGTCTTGGAGACAGGTAGTAGCTTAATGCAGATGCAGTCCCTCTATGCGCTTTCTGTGTGCCTTTCATTCTGCATTAAGCAGCCACCTGCCTAAACGTATCTAAATTCTTCTCCACTAAAATTCCGGTTTAGAGAGGTTTTACTGTATACATGTTAAAACGTTTGACCCGTGACACACATACATTGTCATTTGCAAAAGTGTAGACCCAGATCAGAGAGTTCCAAAATTGAAGCAAATCAACTGGAGCCAAGCTGTTTGCAAATGCTGATCAAGTTGCTTCTAGGAGGCGAAATGTTAAAATGAAGTATCGAGGATTTTAACACAATAGCAAATTAATTACAGTAAAACCTCTCTATAACGAACACTAAATTACATAAATTATTTTGTGTTAAAAGCAGGTGGCTGCTTAAAGCAAGTTGAAAGTAAAACAGAACGCTCCTATATGAGCGTTCTGTTTTACTTTCACCTTGCTTTAAGCAGCCACCTGCCCTTAATACCAACTAATTAACACAATTTAATGGCCGTTATAGAGAGGTTTTACTGCATCTCGTCTCGTAACTGTGGTGTGGTTCTGAACGTGATAGTTGAGTGAATCTGTGCAGAACTGTGATTGCTGTTAGAGTTCAGATTAGTCGTTACTATTGTATTCGAGACTGTAGTTATGGTAGTTGTTTTGGCTGATATTGTTATTGCTTTTTGTTATGCACAAGCTTTGACTGTGATTTTTCAGCTTGTTTGTGATACTAGTAGTTGTGTATCCGTGTTTGAAATGTTTTAACGTGATGTTACATATCAATACATTTATAAATCTTGCACAGCTTCTCTCTGCAGCTATACTTTCCTGTCCATACGTTGGTAAGCTTGGTTTACTCTAGTATTTTTGCACGTACTTCTTTCAGAAATTTGCATTCAATAAACAGAGTCTTATACATTTCGTTGGACTCTTTGAATAGTGTCCCTAATTGATTCTGAACTGGTTTTGTACCCGCCAAAACAAACGCCGTTTATCATTTAAAAATATTTTCCTGTTTCAGCTATGACGCTGGCGTTCACCATACCAGAAAAGTGTAACTGTTCCGCGACAATTGAACATAGTGCAGATGTGACGGCGAAGTGTTTGGTGAAAGGTGAAAAATATGGCGTACGAAACGGTTCATAACTTTCCAAAAGCGCATCATGCGGTTTAGAAAGCGCATGATGCGGTTTGTAAAGCGCATGATGCGGTTTATAAACCGCATGATGCGCTTTCTAAACCGCATGATGCGCTTTCTAAACCGCATGATGCGGTTTAATAGTTTTGGACCTTTCGTACGCGATAGTCACAGTATTTGAAAGCGCATCTTGCGGTTCAGCTCACCGGTTCTGGCACTTTATTGATCACGGTTCGGGCTATATTATGATTTCTCTCAGCCAATCAGAACAGTTGTTACAAATTGTATTATCTAGAGATGGGCTAACTAAATTACCTGGCGGTCGGGGCCTATTACAGAACAGGTACTTTGATCAAAATTTATTTAACTTTAAATGAAAGCATTATGGAGGTTTTTGTTCAATGAAAATGCAATTCTATGTGGATCAATTCTATAAGAAATATTTTAGATCTCTACAACCAAAAAAAGACCCCGTTACATGTTGTACATATATTTTAAAAGTACTGGGTCGGCAGTGTAAATATCGGCGGGCGGACGATCGAGGCAACGCTTCGAAAAGTAAATATGCTGTATTTGTTGTTATAGTATTTTATTTATATTAATTTATATGTTAATTAATTGAAAATTATTGTTTTGCATCTGTACTAAATGAAAATTATTCTGTTGCGTAAACGTAGTGTTTTCTGCTGTTTATGTTGGTAAGCTGTAAAACAGACGACTTGCCGGTGTAACGAAGTAAAGTGACCCCGTCTGATATGGATCTACACTGTTTGCAAAGGCGTAGAAAGGCATAGTTATGGGAATAAAGGGAATTAAAGTGTATACCCAGATCAGATGGTGCAAACATGAACTGTCTGATCAGAGTCTGCTCTGTTTGCGTTTGGTATGATATAGATCTGATTCTACAGTTTTTATCAAGGCAAAATAAAATCGCTTGAAAAGTTTACGATATAAAAATTGTGTTGATAAATATTTATGCGGTCATTCTCTCATACATGAATACTAAATAGGAAAAGGGTTACAGATAAATTTATTACATTCTCAAAATCTATGGATTTATATGACTAAAACATTACAAGCCGTTTTTACTTCGAGTTGTGTTTACAGGCATTAACTTGTACTCACAGACAAAATATTAGTAAGGAAGATTTTTAACAAATTACCCATGGCTATGTATTGCGAATCAGTTATATTTAACCCTGTGTGACAATCAAATCAGTTTAAAAATGTCTACGGAAAAGCTACTGCTTTTCTTTCTCGAGACTGAAGATATGCCTCTATCTTCAAAGATGTCCAATCAAAAATGACCATAAGTCAGGTCACTTCCCTAATGGTTTAATTGGTCATCAGTCAGTAGACTGTAACTGACACAGCTAAACAATACCATATATCACGGCAGTAAGTCACCAGATAAGAAAACAGCGGGCCACCGGTCTTAATCTCAACAGGAAGTCATTAACAATAATGTATTGACCCTTATCAGCGCGACCAGACTCGTATTTGCAAACTGTTTGGATTTCGATGAGACACCGAATTTACTCGATATCTCACCAGGTTTCTCAGCTGTTCGACACTCAGGCACCAATGTCAAACGCTTGTAAGAATCAGAAGTAAGCTACAAATGCAACTTTTCAGAATGTGGGCAGTATTTTTCAGCACGATAAGGGTTAGGATATGGTTATTTTCCTGAAACAAATTCGCATGAAATCAAGCCCTGACCTCTGTATGTTGGTTATCTGTCTTTGTCTCTCTCGCTCCCGTCCAACCCCCAATCTCCTCCTTCACCCCATCCGCTGCCTGTCTGTCTGTCTGTCCGTCCGTCTGTTCCCCCTCTCTCTCTCTCGCGCCCTCTCTCTCTCTCTCTCTCTCTATCTCTCTCTATCACCCTCACCTCCTCTCCTCCCTCACCCCTCTCTCTTTCTCTTACCACTCTCTCTCTCTCTCTCTCTCTCTCTCTCTCTCTCCCTCCCTCCCTCCCTCTCTCTCTCTATTTATATCTCACACACAAACATGGACAGAGAGACATGGATAGAGAGGTAGAGGGAGAGATACAGAGAGAAATACACACAGAGACAGACAAGGATATACAGAGAGGAAAGAGGAAGAGAGTAAGAGAGAGAGAGAGAGAGAGAGAGAGAGAGAGAGAGAGAGAGGGGGGATAGGGCAACAGCGAGATAGATAGAGAGAATGAAAGCGGGAGAATCGAGAGTAAAAATAGATAGAGATTGGTCGATATAGAGAGAGGGTGTACGGGGATTCTGAGAAAGAGAGAGGAGAAAGAAAGGGGGTCGGTGTGTTATAAAGTACTATGACCCCATGCCATTTTACTATAAAATATAGTGATTCCCTTGCAAAAATACACCCACCAGGGGTCGATATATTATATAGTACTATGAGCCCCGTGCCATTTTACTATAAAATATAGCGACTCCCTCGGAAATATACATCCACGTGTGTGGGTGTGTGTGGGTGGGGGTCGATATATTATATAGTACTATGACCCCCAGGTCATCTTACTAGAAAATATAGTGACTCCCTTGTCTAAATACCTCCACCAAGGGGGGTCGATAAATTATATAGTACTATGACACCCCCCCCCCCCCTTTGTCATTTCACTTTAAAATAGTGAATCCCTTGCAAAATACATCCACAATTCTTAATTAATCTAAATATGAGGCAGCGTTAAGTTGGCTGCCAGTTCGCAGTTCGTTATTCGCATGTGAATAACTAAATAGTTTGCAATTCAATTTACGAATAACGAAATGGTCAATTAAGCTATAAATTAACAGTACAGTAGAACCCCTCTAATGCGAACACTAACATAATAACCATAGGTGTCTGTATTAGCAGGTGGTAGCTTAATGCAGGATGAAAGTAATGCAGAAAGTTCCTATAGGAGTTTTCTGCATAACTTTCGTTCTGCATTAAGCTACCACCTGTCTCTGCCAGACAGAATTATGCCCCATTTTGGTGTTCGCATTAGAGGGGTTTTAAATGTGTAATAATGATATTTTAGACACACTAGACCCGAGTCATAGTGGAATCTATGACTTATATATAAAATTCGGAGCCATTTTGCAATTCGTTATTCGAATAACGGAATATTTCGAAGTTCAACCTCAGAATTTCGAATGGCAAAAATAAGCTATAAAAGCGCAATGATGATATTTTAGACACACTAGACCCAAGCCATAGTTTAACCAATGAATTCTATATTAAATCTGGTGCCATTTCGCATTTCGTTATTCGAATAACGAAATATTTCGCAGTTCGTTATTCGAATAACGAAATATTTCGCAGTTCGTTATTCGAAATATTTCGCAGTTCGTTATTCGAATAACGAAATATTTCGCAGTTCGTTATTCGAAGAACGAAATAGTTTGCAGTTCGTTATTTGAATAACGAAATGATCAAAATAAACTATAAATGAGCAGAGATAATATGCTAGACACTATAGACCCTAGTCATAGTGAACTCAACGATTTATATATAAAATGATTTATATATTAAATCCTGCCATTTGGCAGTTCGATTTTCGAATAACGAAATATTACGTAGTTCACCCTCCGAATAACAAAATGGCAATAAAAGTTATAATTGCGCAATGATGATATTTCGCACACACTGGATGTATCTCATAGTTGAATCAATGATTTATATATTAAATATGGAGCCATTTTGGAGTTTATTATTCAATTAACTATATACATCGCAGTTCAAAGTCAAAGTTCAAAGTCCGAATTATCAATAACGAAATGGTCCAAATATGTTATATATCCGCGAGCATAGGCGTTGAACGTGCCTAAATGCAATGGAGGGGTCGGTCAATCGAGTGGCAAATATACCGTTAACCCTTTCTTCATATGAATTTGCAAATAGAATAGACCCAGATCAGACAGCCCCTATGATCAAGGTCTGCTCTGTTAGATTTTTACATGATATAGATCTGAAACTATAGTTTATCTCACAGAAAAACATTTTTTTGTAAAGTTCAGTAAATAAATATTCATGATATCATTATTTCTTACATGAATATTGAATAGCGGAAGGGTTAAACAAGTTTGCCGAAATTGACTGCCGGTGTCGGCAACCGAAATTGTCTTTATGAAAATGGGAAATATAGTGCATATAGGCACATACTCGAAGAGATCTTTCGCCTTATGTCGAATATTACGAAGTAACAAGTGCCGGTATGAAGCGGGTTTTATGTATCATTTATTTAAAGTTCTGTATTTCCATTTATTTTACATTTTGACACTGATGGTTCGCAGTCCCATATTCTATAAAATAGCCTTACACTCCTATTTACAACTATCAAGTGTTCTGATTTAAACATAAATTTATGGTTTAAATATTATTACATTGCAAATTAGACGTATATACGGTGGCACTGAGGTGACATATGCAAGATTTTTTTCAAGTTTGTTTTCCCGAGATAATTTTTTTTATTATCTCGAGAATACGAAAAAAAGTTCGTTTTTACGAGATAATTTTTTTTATTATCTCGAGAAAACGAAACAAAGTTCGTTTTCCTGAGATAATTTTTTTTATTATCTCAAGAAAACGAAGTAGTTCGTTTTTACGAGATAAAAAATTTAAATATCTCGAGAAAACGAAACAAAGTTCGTTTTCCTGAGATAATTTTTTTTATTATCTCAAGAAAACGAAGTAGTTCGTTTTGACGAGATAATTTTTTTTATTATCTCAAGAAAACGAAGTAGTTCGTTTTAACGAGATAAAAAAAAATATTATCTCGAGAAAACGAAATAGTTTGTTTTAACGAGATAATTTTTTTTATTATCTCGAGAAAACGAAACAAAGTTCGTTTTCCTGAGATAATTTTTTAAGTCGTGCGCACGACTTAATAAGCCAATCAGAACCCTCCGTCAGAGTCAATTGTTCATCTATGGGGTTTCTCGTTTCCCGCTTAGCGAGGCTCGATAGATTTGCAAACACTTTTGACCTAGATCAGACAACAAGTAACAAGCGTCTGATCAGGATCTAAGCTGTTTGATACACGGGCAATATAATTTTCCCAAAGTAAGCGAATCAGAAGAAGTTACGAATTTATGTGGAAGTGAATTATTTTTGCTGCGTGATAAGAGTTATCCCTTTCCTCGATATATACGCATTTTATCACCACTTTTGCAAACAAAGAAGACCCGCATCAGACAGTTCCTATAGGAGCTACCAGATCAGGGTCTATTATGTTTCCTTAGAAAATGTCATAAATCAAGATTTTAACTTTCTACGCCAGAGTAGGCCCTGAACAGATAGCTCCTGAAGGATTTGTCTAACCAGGGTCTTCTATGTTTGCTTAGAACATATACTAAAATATAGAATATAGGCTAGATCTACTTCCTCAAAAATCTTATCAGTTTGCTCCTAAATAAATATTTATTATATCGGTATATTCATAGTGATGGAGCCTTTCACGAATAATAAATAAACCTGTTGAAAGCCGGGAAGATGTACTCGACATATGGGAAACGGATGGACGCTATCCATAAACAATTTAACCCTTTCCTTCATAGTTTCTATTAAAACTTAATTTTAGGTAGATCTAGTTATATAGATTTACATGCATTCAAAAAGGGTAGAAACTCTCTTTAATATTTATGGAGGAAATGGTTAGCGTATCAACGCGACTAACACTTGCGTCTATTGAAAATTGTATTGGCCTACATGTACTTTGGTCTCATATCTAAACAATCTGATTCACTGCTTTTGTATAGTAAACCAATTACAAGCCTTATTTAGAACTACTCAACGTCATACTACTACTACTACGCGTCATAGTGATGTTTGATACGTCACGGTAACGTTATTATTAGTTATGCAGGGCTTAGTGTCCCTAATATGGACTATACACTGCCAGCAAATATTTATATGGTTTCAAGTATTTACACGCATGTTTTGCATCATAGGTCTACGTATATGGCTTGCCGTAGGGAAGCAAGGGAATTACCTCCCTTTAATAGAATTAAATAAAATATTTTGTAATTGCCTCAAATCTCGTTTATATATTTTGTTTTTTCTTTTTTATCACTGTAAAACTAATTAATTTTTATATTTCAACTCCAATTAAAGAATAAATTATATGTATGCATTTTTTAAAACTGTAGTGGATAAACATAAAATATTATTATACAGTGCTCCCTCCCTACTACGGCCCTCTCAATAACGATTCCCTCCTTACAACAACGCATGTCACTGTTTCCGAAACAACAAGGCTCCAGACACAACTTTTTTCCCTCATATTTTCTTTATGCCTCCATCAAACCCTATGTTTTGACCACTCTTTAGAATCGTCACTTTGTGACGATTCTAAAGAGTGGTCACAACATAGGGTTTGATTGAGGCATAACGGTTTTAGTTCTCGAAATACACCTTATCTGGGGATCTGCAAACAAGCTAACTATGTTTGATTTTCCCTCCCTATAACAACTCCCTCTGAACAACACATACAATCTTCGTATCCCAAAGTGTGTCGTTGTAGAGAGGGAGCACTGTACGTAATAGAAAAGCATATGGCTGTCAAATAAGGGAAGTAACTCTTGTAAAACCATGATAAGGATAAGGAATCTATAGGGGTTTCTCGTGACCTCTATTGATCAATGGAATGACAAGAATTTTGTAGGAGGTAAGATAAACGCAATTATGTCGTCATATATAAGTTCATCCCTTGTCTCGGCCATGTTCTCATAGGCCTCAAATACTTGCGAAAACTGCGAAAACTGTTGACTCTGATGGAGGGTTCTGATTGGCTTATTAAGTCGTGCGCACGACTTAAAAAATTATCTCAGGAAAACGAACTTTGGTTCGTTTTCTCGAGATAATAAAAAAAATTATCTCGCAAAAACGAACTATTTCGTTTTCTCGAGATAATAAAAAAATTTATCTCGTAAAAACGAACTCCTTCGTTTTCTTGAGATAATAAAAAAAATTATCTCATGAAAACGAATTTTTTTCGTTTTCTCGAGATAATAAATTTATTTATCTCGTCAAAACGAACTACTTCGTTTTCTTGAGATAATAAAAAATATTATCTCAGGAAAACGAACTTTGTTTCGTTTTCTCGAGATAATAAAAAAAAGTATCTCGGGAAAACAAACTTGAAAAAAAATTCTTGCATATGTCACCTCAGTGCCACCGTACGTATAAGAGTACCGCGAATTTATTCTGGCATTCGAATATCGCGGTAGCGCGTGCAGCCATGTTTGAATGGGTAATGTTTTTTCTTCTTTTTTTTTTCAAATGGGCATGGACTTACTAATTTACAGGGACAACAATTCTGTTCCTAGTCCGCAATCTTTCGTTTGCATTGTTCACCAGAAACCGTGGTTGCAAAGTTCAGAATCGCATGGATCATTATTCATTAACCCTTTACCTGATAGGGATGCTATTGACGCCTTTGCAAATAATGGTAGACGTATATGAGACGCTTTTTGTAGTAGTCGTCTGATCAGGATATGTTCTCTTTGCTAATGAGTAATATCGATCCGGTTCTACAGTTTCTGCTATAACCAAATTTGGTATATGCATAGGCCAGAAATAAATATCTAATTAATATTCACGATGTTAAACATTATTTCATGAATATCCATCAGATAAAGCCTTAATTTTGGTAGTAAGACTACTGGCGTTGATTTGAAACTGTCATATTTTTCTACAAAATCGAGAAACGCCGAAAGAATTTGCTAACTCGTCAAGATTTGATCTAGTGCTCTGGCCATATTAAATTCGGATATATATGTGGCTCAAAGCTCGTAAGAGGTACTATAACCGGGGTCATAGTACTGTATAATAAATCGACCCTTCGGTAGATCTCCTACGGGGGTCAGTTTGTTATATGAGGGATCAGAATTTTATATGTATGTGGGGTCATAGTACTACGACTCCCCCGATTATAGTACTATGGCCGGGGGTCATAGTACTATATAGTAAATTGACCTCCGATCGATCTACTACGGGGGTAACTTTGTTATATGAGGGGTCAGAATTTTATATGTAAACCATAGCTGTCTTTATAAGCAGGTATAATGCATGACGAAAGTTATGCAGAAAGCTCCTATAGCTACCACCTGCCAGACAGAGTAATGCCCCTTTTTGGTGTTCGTAATAGAAGGGTTTTACTGTAATTATATTCTAGACACAGTAGAACCGAATTATCGCGAGTACATATAAAAGTCGGACACTTTTGCAGTTTGTGTAGACCTAAATTATATGTGAATCAAATCTTATATATAAAATCCGGAGCCATTTTGCAAGTCGCCATTTGAATAACGACTTAGTTCACAGTTCAACCTCCGAATAACGAAACGGTAAGAATAAGTTGTAAATGCGCAGTGATGATATTCTAGATACTGTAGACCCAAATTAGTGTGGATTCAAATCTGGTATATAAAATCTGTGGCAATTTCGCATTTTGACATTCGAATAACGAAATGTTTCTCAAGTCGTTAGTTAAATAACGACCGGAATCGCAGTTCAACCTTCGAATAACGAAAGAGTGAAAATAAGTTATTTATAAACGAGCACAGACATTCTATACATTGTAGACCCGAATCAGTGTGGATTCAAAGTTTATATAAAATATTCGGAGAAATTACGCAGTTTTTTATTCGAATAACGAAACATTTTGCAGTTCAACCTCCGAATAACGAAATGGCTAAAATAAGTTAGAAATGCGTAATGATGATATTATAGACACACTAGACCCAAGTCATATTGGAATTGATAAATACTAGTATATAGATACATGTATATTTATTTCGGTAAAAAGTGTACATAGCGTGGCAAACCATAATAAAGACAACATATAAAAGCCATGCAATACGCGCTAGACACCAAATAAGTTATAAATACGCAATGATAATATTTTAGACACACTAGACCCAAGTCATATTGGAATCGATGATAATATATTAATTCCG
The DNA here is from genome assembly GCA_963576725.1 of Azorinus chamasolen. Taxonomy (NCBI): domain Eukaryota; kingdom Metazoa; phylum Mollusca; class Bivalvia; order Cardiida; family Solecurtidae; genus Azorinus; species Azorinus chamasolen. The sequence continues at coordinate 59,807,257 of OY755246.1, read as the reverse complement.
GAGCCATTTCACAGTTCGTTATTCGAATAACGATATATTTGGCAGTTCAACATCCGAATAACGAAATGGCCGAAATAAGTTATAAATGCGTAATATTTATATTTTAGACACACTTGACCCAAGTCATATTGAAATCTATGATTTGTATATAAAATCCGGCGCCATTTCGTAGTTCGTTATTCGAATAACGAAATATTTCGCAATTCAACCTCCGAATAACGAAATGGCCAAAATAAAGTATAAATGCGCAATGGTGATATTTTAGACACACTTGACCCACGTCATATTGTAAACAATGATTAGATATAATATATATTAAATCCGGAGCCATTTCGCAGTTCGCTATTCGAATAATGAAATATTTCGCAGTTCAACCTCGGAATAACGAAATGACCAACATAAGTTATGAATGCGCAATGGTGATAGTTTAGACACACTAGACCCAAGTCATATTGGAATCAATGATTAGATATAATATATATTAAATCCGGAGCCATTTCGCAGTTCGTTATTAGTCACACCCATCTAATGCAACCACCTAAAAGAGGTATAATTCTAGATGTTAGAGGCAGGTGATAGCTTAATGTAGGACAAATGTAATGCAGAAAGCTCCTAGAGTAGCTTTCTGCATTACCTTCGTCCTGCATTTAGCAACCACCTGCTTATAAAAGACACCCATGTTTATTCATTAAGGGATCGCACTAGAAGGGTTCTACTGTATAAGATTTGATCAAACTATGATGTGTGTTTTCAGTGTCTTAAATAAATTGTGGTATTGAAGTGCGAACTATTTCGCTGCTCGAATGACAGACAAACCGCAAAATTACAATGTCTACAATACACATAATAATTACTGCTAATTATAGCTTTTAATGACCATTTCGTTATTCGTAAGTCCAATTGCAAACTATTTCGTTATTCGCATGCGACTCTTTTAGCTCACCAGAGCACAAAGTGCTCAGGGTGAGCTTTAGTGATCGCCCGATGTCCGTTGTCAGTCGGCGTGCGTCGTTCGTCGTCAACAACTTGAACATTTAAACTCCTATCATCTGAATCTACAGGGTTCTCAGCTTTCATCTTGGGCACATAGCTTCATGTTCAGGTCCTCTACAAAAGTTATATAAATTATGCCCCTGTGGTCAAAATTGCCCCCCCCGGGGGTTCCTTATTTTCTATTGAAACATATAGTAAAACTTTTCTCCTCTAAAATTCCTCTCCTCTGAAACTGGAAGATTCTCAGCTTTCATATTCGGCACATAGCATCATGTTCGGCTCCTCTATAAAAGTTGTATAAATTGTGCCCCTGGGGTCAAAATTGGCCCTGCCCCAGGAGGACCGGCTAGTTTTCTATAGAAACATATAGTGAAAACTTTGAAAATCTTCTCCTCTGATTGTCTGGTGAGCGATGCCAGGGCCATTCTGACCCTCTTTTTTTCATTTGAAATGTATGTTCAAGCACAGATATTTTTCAGGATTTAAAATGCATTTGATATTTTTATACATATCGCGCCTAGAGGAATTATTTACATCATTATGCCAGTTTTGTGTTATACAGTCTTCTAACCTTCTTCTAAATTGTAACACAAACAAGTTAACATCACCAATTTGTTGCGACAGCCAGGCAAAACCAAAACCATATCTAAACAAAAGTTCTTTTACCTTAGTCGCCAAGTTTACTCTACCTAAGTCATCTTGAGCCTTAAGCATTTTATAGCAGTTTGTGGATATCTATGACTTGGCATATTTAAGAGTTCACACCAATATTTGATGCACTTTGTATGATAAATAACACACATTGAAAGTCTACCACATTCTCCAAGAGTCGTGCTAGTGTTAATCGTATAGTTTACACCAAGAAACTGTTTGCATCCCTGATTTTGCACCTGCTCAATGGTTGCTGAGTACTCAAATCCCCGTATTTCGGATCCAAAAGTTAATATAGGTCTCTCATAATTCTTCAATGAATAAATTGCCTTTTTAGCTAGTGCAGAAAAATTCTTTTCTCTGCTGTCCATGAAAGTTTAGGAGTAAAAAGAAAACCCGTGTATTTATAGACAGATGTTGTATGGATTATTGTATTATTAAATTTCCAATTTTCATAATATCGTAGCGGTCCGCTGTTTCTAAATACTATGATGTCTGTTTAAATTGACTTCCATTCCCGTATCAGTGCAGGAATCTGAGATAGCATCAATTTGTTGTATCAGCACAGTTTGCAACGTCATCGGCAAAAAGTATACATTGGATATTAGGTATTTCACTAGTTATAAAGATGCCAGTGTTGCATTTTTCACGTATTTATGAACAAAGGTCATTGCTAAAGAGATTTAAAAACAAATGGACTACTTATGTCCCCTTGACGCGTCCCCATATTGCACATGAACGACTGTTACACAGTTATCGACCGATACGCACACGAACACAACGATGTAGAAAGAGAAAGGAAAGAGCGAGAGAAAAACAGAACGAATAACAGAAAAGAGAGAAAGATGGCTTGCTGTGTAAGTGGGTCAGGGATAGAGAGATAGAGGGATGGAGAAGTGAGCGAGGGTGAAGTGAGAGATAGAGAGAGAGGGGGACAGAGATGAGAGAGACAGAGAGAGATAGAGAGAGAGACAGAGAGATATACAGAGAGGGAGAGACAGAGGGAAACAGGGAGAGACAGAGACAGAACAGAGACACAGAGAGAGGGCGGCGAGAGAGAGAGAGAGAGACAGACAGACAGAGACAGAGAGAGAGACAGAGAGACAAAGACAGAGACAGACAGCTAATCAGCCAGCCAGCCAGTCAGACAGACAAACACACACAGATACACAGGCAGGCAGAGGCATCAGCAAACAGAGCAGACCCTGTTCAGACGTCTGATCTTGGTCTGCTCTGTTTGTATAGGCGTGAAAATACGTTTATGTGAAGAAAGGTTTAAACAATATTGACTTTATGAATATCGATTAGTTGAAAGTTTATAATGGCATATTAACAGTGGTATTTGTGGTTATTACAAAAGCTGTAGAGCCATATCTATATTGAGTCATCAGCTAACCAAACAGACCCTGATCAGACAGCCCCTACAGGGCTTGTCTGTCATCGGTTTAGTCTGTTTGCAAATGCGTGAAAATGCTCCTAGAGTTGTCAAGCAAAAAGGTAATAAATAAACATATATACTTCTTTACAATTCAGAACGAAAGAACAGGAAGCACCTACGTAAGACTCTAGCATAACCCAGTTCTGAATTAGGGCTACTTTTGCCACAGCCATTTGCTACATAAGTATGGCTTTTAACAGACAGAAAGACAGACAGATATACTTTATTCGTTTCAACGTGTACATGAGTACCTTGTTGCAACACAATTCAATAATGTCATTTTGGTCACAACACCACTCATCACTCATTCCAACCTCGCCCCTCTCATCCACCAACCACACACTCTCTCACTCATACACAAACACACAACTTCTCTCGAAGTATATCGCAATTTACACGCTAACTATACATCCTATATACGTATACGTAATCATTCCTGTGAAGTTTGGTGACTCCAGCCCTAGTGGTTTCAGAGATATGCACGACACTAAGTAAAGTTTGTCTAATTTTAAGTCATCAGGGGCAGTAACTCCAAAGTTAACAGGGAGACAATTCAAAACACCCAAGAGCAAATCAACTCATGATTGTGAACAATCCTGTGAAGTTTGGTGACTCTAGCCCTACTGGTTTAAGAGATACGCGTGACACAAAGTTTGTATAAATTTAAGTATTCATATCAAGGGCAATAACTCAAGAATTATCAGGGGAGACAATTCAAAAACCATAGGTGCACAACAACTCATGCTGGTGAACATTCTTGTGAAGTTTGGTGACTCTAGTACTAGCGGTTTCAGAGATACGCGCGACACAAAGTTTTTTCTAATTTTAAGTCATCAGGGACAATAACTCCAAAGTTATCAGGGGAGACAATTCAAAAAACCCAGGTACACAACAACTCATGCTGGTGAACATTCCTGTGAAGTTTGGTGACTCTAGCCCAACTGGTTTCAGAGATACGCGCGACACAAGTTTGTGACGGACAGACAGACGGACGGACGGACGCGGACAGACGGACGGACAGACAGACAACTCTGGCAAAAACAATATATCTCCCCATAAATGGGGGAGACATAATAATCCTCAAATACAAAAATGCACTTAAAATGCCTATAGGAATATAAAACACTAGACTTACTTAAATCTCCATACCATTTCTAACGCAATTACAAACATGATAGACTTGGGACTTACAAGAATCGTCTTATCAAAATCTGCTCCGTTTACTTATGGAATATTATACACTAAACTCCGTCTAAGGCGACCACATCAATCTTCTTTAAATGCAGATGGATGCTTATGCCAGAAAAACAGGAATACAGAAAGGTCCTGCAGAAACTTTCTGTTTACCTCTCGTCTTGCTTTAGTCCAAAATTACATCCGTTTTGGTGGTAACTTTAGAGGGAAATCACTGTAGATTTGATTCAATACACACAGAAACAGATAGACACAGACAGGGAGACACAGAGAGGAAAGCGGAAGAGAGTGCTGGAGAGTAAGAGAGGAGAAAGAGAGAGAGAAAAAAGTGAGAGAGGGGATAAAAAGACAATGGTTTGATAGATTGATGGGAAGGTTGGTCGAGGATATAGAGAGGATGGTCGGGATAGAAAGAAAGAGGAGATAGAGAAAAACAGATAGGCTGATGGATAGATGGATGGAATGGTGGCAAGTAGGTTGGGGATAGTGCGATAGAGAGAGATGGGAGAGATAAAGAGGGAAGGAAAGCGAGAGAGGGAGAGGGGAGAGAAAGATAGTGACATAAAAGAGAGAGTGAAGGGTAACTTAGAAACATAGGGTGAATGGCGAGTAAGTGGACCAGGGACAGAGACACATAGAGAGATAGACGGACATAGAAAGATCGAGATAGATGGGAGAGAGACAGAGTGTGAGCCTTGCTTTAATCCCAAATTACACCATTTTTGGTGGTCGCTTAAGAGGGGATTTACTGTAGACCTGATTCAATTGTTACTACCATGGCATGCATTTCAATGTTGATAATAAAAATCATGTAATTAATATTCATGGCATAAATACATATCCAAAACAGGTATCCCGGTTAAAAAAAGTAAAGTACCTAGTTATAGTCTACTTTCAGCCCGAATGACTGCTTATCCGTTGAGTACTTCAACGGATGATCAAGATCAAGACAATTTGACACACTAGAGTTTCAATTTGTGTTAATTTAGGAGTAATCTAGCACTTTGAAGAAAAAAAGATTATATTAAGCAAAATATTTTTTTAGCAAACAAACTGTGGAACGAAACAGTGCTTTGCTGGACATTCTTGAATGAAGTTATTACTTTTGTATATCGTATCACATGCTGAAACATTCATACACTGTATTTATTTATTGGAGTATAGAAATCTTTAAGTATCAGTACTGGTATTTCAGACAGGTATGCTTAATACAGGTTGAAAGTCATGCAGAAAGCTTCTTTGGCAGATTTCACCCTGTATTAAGTAGACACCTTCCTAAATCGACCTAAATTATTCATTATCAAATTTCCGATTTCCGGTTTACGGAGGGTGGGGTGGGGTGGGTCAAACACCAAATATACAGTAGAACATGCCTGAAGCGGCCATTCATTTATTGTACATAAGAGTGTTAAAACGCAAGTGTTCGCCTAATGCAGGGCAAAAATAATACAGAAATCCAGTTAATTATACCTCTTTTTGACGGCTGCTTAAGACAGGCCCTACTGTAACTGGAAACAAAACTGGATCCAAATAGTCAGCGGTGTGACATATTAAACATATGATGGGTTAATAAGGTTTGAATAAGAGTGCAAACAACTAAAATCTGCTACGAATTATATGTCATTTTGCAACAGTGAGCATTAAACATGTGTTAATGCCATTTATAAAGAGATGTGGGTGTCTCACCAGTATTAACCCGAAGAAAATGGGTGGTAAATGCGGAGGGGCGGGCATACGTACGTTTGAACAGACGGACGTACGAACGGACGGATGTTCTCACGGAATGAATCTTACATGTATATGATTATTCTTTTGTTCAAAATAGGCACATAAAGTGAAAATGTAGTCACATAAAAAGAAAAACACAAAAGGTATTTTGTTCTCAGTGTCACATAACTATCAATCCGTGTGAGCGGACGGACGGACATACAGTGTGTTTTCCTTCTACCTATTCCTTCTGGTCACAAGCTACATACAGAAGTACCTGGTGTCATTTATCACCTTTTTCGAGGGTTAATACGTTGTTTGTTTGTCACAGTTTCTTTCAATTTTCTACATTACAAACTGTTTGCCACAAACTTGTGAAGTTTTTAATTGATCCCATTTGTAAGTGAAATGCCTTAGAACAGGTGTACTTGAAATCAGGTTAGCCATAAAGCTGGCAGAGTGTGTAAAAAGCAGTGTGTGCTCCATTCTATTTGGAATATGACACTCTCACACAAAGGTAATTCATGATTTACATTATCTTCATTTATTTTCCAGCCCCATGTTTGGATCGAACGTTTCAGTATTCGCTTCAATGTGTTATAAAAAGTATGCTTCAATATTTCGAGGAATGACCAAACTTTGTAATAACAGAACTACATAAATAGAATAAAGTAGTTGTCACCTCTTTATTCATATTCGTTGAGAACAATCTAGTCAATGACGAGGCAAAATGAATTAAAACAAACCACTATTCCGTTCTATGTAAAGGCGATGTAAATGCTGGCCGCTTCGATAGTCAACAAAAAGTTGCATATTCCAGTAATAAAATATGTTTAAACCAAGAAGTTGCGTTGCAATAGCCGGAAAGCCGTTCTTAAAAAATGTACAGCTAACCGGATAGCCTAGTCAACATAAACAGCAAAAACACTACATATGCGTAACAAAATATAACTATCGGCTGTACAGTCGGCTGAGCGGTCCTTCGGACTGAAAGTAGACTATAACTAGGTGCTTTACTTTATTTTAATTTGATACAGATGTAAAACAGTATTGCTTGAATTAATTCATACAAAAATAAATATAAATAAAGAACTATAGAAATAAATGCAGCATCTTTTCTGTTCGGTGCGTTGCCTCGATCTTCCGCACCCCGATATTTACATGACTTTTGTTTTGGATTGGGAGCCTCGATGGACCGAAGGCCGACTTACCAATCAAAATAACAAAAACAATAAAATATAAGCAGTAAACTCCAATTTTATGTTACTAGCATGTGATATTGTACCACAGAATAAATCCCACGAAATATTTACAGATTACATGCTCTAGATAAAAAGATACAGCATCTTTACTTATACGTTACCTAACGCTACCCTGTTTTAGGTACTCCGGTTATTTTGAGGCTGGATCTAGATCAATATCGTAAAACTTCTAAATCTAAGTCATAAATCAATATTAGAACAATTATAGTTCCGTTGTTTGAGGTTCATAATAATACAAATACATACAGAGAGAAAGATATTCTCAAAATCGACGCAATGCACAACTAATGCGCGGTTGCTCATTTATTATACCTTACCTTTTTATGTAAGGGTAATTCTGATTGGTTAAAGGGCCGCGGTTCGGCATCGCGGTTCGGCACTTAGCGTACGAACGGCTCAAAACTCTCAAAAAGCGCATGATGCGGTTTATAAACCGCATGATGCGGTTTAGAAAGCGCATGATGCGCTTTGTAAAGCGCATGATGCGGTTTATAAACCGCATGATGCGCTTTCTAAACCGCATCATGCGCTTTCTAAACCGCATGATGCGCTTTTGGAAAGTTATGAACCGTTTCGTACGCCATAGAAAAAGGTATACCAGCACCGCAGCTTTTAACCCTTCTCTTGATATCCACGTCAGTATACCTACCTGTAAATAGTGAGGAACCAGATGAGACAGCTCCTGCAGGAGCCGTCTCATCAGGGTCTGCAAGATTTACAAGTTGATTGTGCAACCAGTGCACTCCACAGCAGTGATTGCACAGCGAAATACTTGTACACAGTGAAGATATATGTAATTATACAACAGGGCATAGGTAAAGAAGGAGAAATGTGTTTTAAAATTCAGCAAGCGAAGGGTTAATATTTAACGAAATGGAGACGCATTTTGTGCGTTTTCAAAAACTGTAGATGCAGATCAGATGGCTCCTGTAGAAGACAGCTGATCAATGTCTGTTGTTCATTTATGGATTATAAAGATCTGATTTTACTCGTTCGATCGTTTTCAAAAAAGCATGTTTTTGTATGACATAGAAGTAGTTAAGTCATCATTTCTGAAATGAATATTCATGACGTAAAAGAGTATATATACTTAGGTCATGCCATAAAAAGTATTTATTTTGTCACCAGCAAACTGTGGACAGCAAAACGAAACACAATTTCAGATCGCAGGTGTCTGGTCATTATCTCAAGTTTTACATTTGGTAATTAAATCACACTCAAATATGTGATAATTCCCAATCTGTATTGTAATTATTCACCATCCATCTTGTAATCATTTACCACCTATCCTGTAATAATTTACCATCCATTGTGCAATGACCAACAACCTTATCTGTAAGAATTTACAATCCAACATGTAGTAAGTCCGCATATGTCGTTTGTAATTTACTATTTAACTTGCCGTTATTTGCCATTATTCCCTCAAACATGTACACCCTGTAGTTAGTTATCATTTAATATTTAAATTACCATCAAATTCGTATTGTATCAACCTGTAGTAATTAATATCCAAATTAATATAATAGCAATTATTTAGTAAATATCCCTCTATCATTGAATCATTTACCATTAATCCTATGGTGATTTACCATCCACCCTGTTGTAATTTACCATCCATAATGTAGTACTTTACCATCCATATTGCGATAATTTACCATCAATCCAGTAATGAATTACCATTCATCATGTAGTACTATATCAGCAATTCTGTAATAATTCACCATCAGTACTGTTGTAAATTACCACCCGTCCAGTAATTATTAACCATCCACCCTGTAGTATTTTACCATACTGTAATCATGCACTATTCACCCTGTAATCATTTATGCTCTATCCTGTATTAATTTATCATCAATCCTGTAGTAATTTACCATCCATCCAGTAGTAATTTACCATCCATCCTGTAGGAATTTACCATCCATCCTGTAGTAATTTACCATCTACCCTGCAGTAATTTAGAATAGATCTGTTTATTTTTAGAGACAATATCTGCAATGCCAAAGGTTTTCGTTTTCGTGACTCATAATCTTTATATTTCTACTCGATGCTAAATAAATTCAGTCTGTGTTTCAATTCTCAAGGTAATTATACTTCAATTTTGATTAAATAGCATTGCCATAAACCCAGATAGTTGGAAATCAGATCCCGTTAAATCCGGCATCTGCTCTGGTAATTTAGGTAAGTATAAATGCTAATATAAATGTCTTCATGGTTTGATCAAGAGTACAAAGTAACGTCTACCTTTAACTATTGTGGTGCAAAATAATTTCCGCCTTCAAACAATATCGTATGCTTGTCTCATCTGCGTCCAAACTCTTTGCAGAGTTATTCACAAATTCGCCCACTGCTGAATGTCCTATAAATCGTCTTTCGGTCACGTCGGCCGTGCAATGGCTACATTACGTGCCACCTGAATTTAATGTGCAGACATAACCTAACAGAGATCAGGGTCCATGCTTATAAAACTTTTAGTTGAGTCTGAGTTCGTTCTCAAGTTTTTGATTGGTCAGATTTGAGCCTCTGGCTCAAATCTGACCAATCAAAAGCTTGAGAACTCAAATCTGACCAATCAAAAGCTTGAGAATGAACTCAGACTCAACTAAACGCTTTATAAGCATGGACCCTGCACTGCTAACCCTTTACCTGACAGAAACCCAATTTCACACCTATTCAAATACTGTAGACTCAGATAAGACGGTTCCTGTAGGAATCGTCTTATGGTCCATGCTTATAAAACTTTTAGTTGAGTCTGAGTTCGTTCTCAAGTTTGTGATTGGTCAGATTTGAGCCAAAGGCTCAAATCTGACCAATCAAAAGCTTGAGAACTCAAATCTGACCAATCAAAAGCTTGAGAACGAACTCAGACTCAACTGAAAAGCTTTATAAGCATGGACCCAGAAGGTTCTGCTAAGTTTGGTTATGTGTAGATCAATATGTTCTACTGACACCAATTTAATCAGCAGGCTAAATATTATGTAGTATTGTGGCAAGAGCCGCATGGTTACTTGTTAGATACATTTTAGCTATCGCAATCTCACCGTTCACTCCGACATATACACGGAATTCAATCACGAGCTAAACTATACCACAATTCTTTTTTACCATCAGTTATTCGATAATGGAACTCTTTACCAGCTGATGTGCGAGATTCTGATTCTTTAGGATCCTTCAAAAAGCCTTAAATAGAAACTACTTATACTCAGTACCTACCTACTACTATACAGGGACGAGACAAGCTCAAATACTCCACACAAGACTTCAAACAAACTGTAGCTCATTGAGCCTAAGCCTCTTTAATAAAAAACAGTGTAGAAAGTACCTTGTGTGAATGTGGTGAGGTAGAGGGTGCCGATCATTTTTTCCTGTCCTGTCCAAGATATCATCATCTATAAAAACATGAAATGTTTTCTAAGGTTAACCCAATCTGTAATGTCACTACAAAGTTGCTACTCATATCTTTGACTCTTGAAGACAATGAACAGATTTTTAAAGCTACACGAGATTTCATCATTTGAAGTAGAATGTTTTGATTATGAAGTTCAAAAACTTTACTTAGATAACTCACAACGCTGATTGCATCCCCCCTTCCAAACAATCGTTCCTATACTCCTAAAACCCTAGATTTCTAGTTTCAAATTTTATTTTTACTGTTTATCTTTTCGCCAAAATCTTCGTGTCCACCTTTTCTTTCTTTATATACTAGTTTGCCTTCAAATACCGTTTTTTCTTATTCAATCACTGTTATATCTAACCAAGTGTAAGAAGCCTGTATTTGATTTACCAGCAAATGTATATCACTTCATAACATCATGCAACTGCTCATTATAGTGCTAACTGTATATTCCTATACTGATTGTGATTGATATACTTTACAAATTCTACCCATATATACTACACGGTATAATAGTTCGTAGCTTTGATAATATTAGTATGATAGTGGCAAACATAGACACTAGTGCAGACTTCATACTATGGTATAGTCGCCCCGTACTTCATTCTCAGTGTTGTTATACTTTCTGGTCCTTCGGGATCATTAGTTTCGATGTTATTTGTTTCGAAAATTAAGCCGGTGCTAGGGGGCCTGAGTTGTGTTGCACTTTGAATTACTGCTCAAATTGTAGACTCAATAAAACCGAGTCTGCAATTTTCCCTTTTTTCATTGCTGCATTTGCTTTTGCTTTCGAAGGATCTCCTACTTTCAGAATTTATATTATACCGTGTTATACCATGTCCATATTCATGAGGGGTAGCTGTGCCATATCTTTTGTAACATATTGTTTCAAGGAGAAGATCCATATAAGCTGTTGTGGATGGGGTGACTTCTTAAACATTTTCATTACAGAGTTTGCCTATTTGGCATGCCCATCTGCCGACCATTGCAACACCAACAGCTGTGCCGACTCTTCAGGACTCTGTGTCTATAAAGATCATAAAGTCTATTCTTGCTGTTGTGGTTGATTCCAGCTGTTCTAAACCTATATAATAGCCTCGGTATTTTTTATTTTTTTTAAAAAAAAAACATTAATGGAACTTCTAGTCCAATTCAGATGTCGAATCAAATTTTTTCTGTTTGTTATTAATCTGTTTGTTATTCTAGGAATGTCATTAGTTAGACCATGTCGTACTAAATGTTATGAATCTCCAACGCAATAAATTCGAAAAAGTACTACCTTTTTTGTGTTTTGTAGAATTAAACTCATGGTACAAACGGATTCTCTAAATACATCGTAAGTACATCCTGCAGAGTGTTCGTTTTTCGAAGTGAGACAGACAGCCTTCGTCCTCGTTGGACCGTATGGTAGATTTTGTTTTATTAAAACAAAACTACATACAATCCTCCTCAAGTCACTTACTGTATTGCGTCTGTTATAGCAGGTGGTTGCTAAATACATGACGATTGTAATACAGAAATTTCGTAATATCTTTTTGCATAATTTCTTCCTGTATTAAGCTACCGCTACCTCTATGACATAGTATCAGATCTCTTTTTGGTTTTAATGACTGTCTTACAGGGTTTTTTCTGTATATGGAAAATACGTCCTTGCTAAGAAATTAGACTACGATACAAGTTTTTTGTTTTGTTTTGTGTTGATCAACATCCGTTTCTGCTCACTATGGGCTAATTGGACGCCCCAGAGAGAGGGGAGAGGATACAGAGAAACCCGGGTGCGATGCCCTACTCTTATTATCGACTGAGTTTCTCTGGTTCGTTTAGATGCCCAGTGTAAAGCACTGATACATCGGACCTCGGTTTATAGTCTCGTCCGAAGAACTTGGTCCGGATCGAACGATACAAGTGCTATAAAAGTGGGCCCAATGTGAGTGTGACAGAAACTGTAGAATCAGAGCTTTATTATTTCATCAGCAAACAGAGCAGACCCTTGTCAGACGGAGACCTATGACTTGGGTCTTCATAAAACTTGACAGTCAATGCTTGGGTATTAATTACCTTAAGTATTTTAATAGTTGTTTATACTTTATCCTGAAGAGATAACCGTTTATTACAGAAATTGGTTAACCCTTTCAACACTATGAACAATTATTTTGGCGTCACATCAAAATCCGATTAAAATCACTGCAAGGACAGCCTCACAGTTGTAAACAGCTTGTGAGTATACAGCGTGGCGTAACATCTGGACCCGAGCTGTTTAAAACTCATCCATCAAATGCTTAAAACTAGAACCAAAACTAGAACCGGTTACACACGGTAAGTATAAAATGCAGTCACTGTATACATGTAGAAAAACGGTCTTTTCCCTTATAAAAAATCTCTAGTTAAGCCTCTCTCCATTTCTTTCCTGCGATCATTTGAAATGCTTATTTCATTGCCGGTAACCCTTAAATTACTCATTAAAAACAAGATATTCAGGCAACATTAAATGATGTAGTATATGCACTACAAAAATGTAAGTCAATGAAAAAATCGGAGAAACAGAAATTAACCCCCATTTATAAATGACGGAAATAGCATTATGTAAGATAAAGAAATATCGTTAGACGAAACAGAAACGGCAGTTAAGAATATAATAAAAAAAACAAAGCATGCGGCAATGATCAAATAGTTATTGAATATTTAAAACTTTCCTTTCCCCCTTATGAAACATGTTTTGGTTGAATTGTTCAACACAGTTTCTGACACCGGGTAATTCCTAAATTTTGAACTACCCGCATCATAGTAAAAAATAAATGGGATCAATAAATTACTCTTCTTAGCTGTTTAGACAACCTTTTCATATCAGTATTAGAAAGTGGTACTACCGAATTCGTCAACAGGAACAATTGACTGCCCAGCAGGTGTTCGCAGTAGATTCTCAACTACAGACAACGTATTCATTCTACACACACTCATACAACTATTACACAACAGCAAACAGAAAGTATTTTCTGCATTTATAGACTTTTATAGATACCCTATGGCGACCAGGCATCTGGTAATAATTGTGTCCATACAATATTGACGGCAAAGTCTTTACATTGGTTAAAACACGACGTTAAGGCATGTGTTTCTGTTAACGACACGTGCTCAAATGCCTTCTCGTGCATTACTGGAGTCAGATAGGGAGAATATGTATCGTCTCTAGTATTTTCTCTGTACCTGAATGATCTACATGAGTAACTTTCAAACAATTACGAAATAAACGAGGATACACTTGAGCGCATGCATGAAAACACAGATCTCCATTCTTGTTCAAAGATATTCATACGTTTGTATGCAGATAACACAGTTATCATAAGCCAGTCTATTGATGATCTTAGATGAGCACTAAAAAACTACGAAGATAAGTGTAACCAATGGAGACTAAATGTAAGCATTTCTAAATCTAAGATTGACGTTTTCTCCCAAGTCCTACACGCACATATTGACTTCATGTTCAAATGTGAACATTTGGAAGTTGTTGCTGATTACAAATATATTGGTGTATTGTATCAAACAAAACGCCATATAGCTACACAAGGAACACGTGCGATATACAGTATGTTGAAAAAAACAAAGGCCCTTATCATTGCCATCAGATATGCAAATTGATATTTTCATTAAAACAGTTGAACCTGTCCTACATTATATTTATGGGGATTCGAGAACTTAGACGTAATCGAACGAGTTTAGATAATTTTTACACACTTACTAAATGTCAAATGCTGAACACCTAACTGTATTGTATACGGCGAAACTGGCGTTTTTCCTATAAAGATTGATACCAAAACAAAGTTCGTATCTTTTAGGTACAAAATTACTGCATCCAGGTCAAATAAATTGACATTTGACGATTACACATACCTTAGATCTCATTATGATAATTGCCGCATATAATCAGTTACATTATGATTACACTTGCACACAGTCAGATTTCAAACCACGTTGAGTAATATAAGCATAGAACGGAGCCATCACATCCATGCATTACGTATTTGGAGAGCTATGTGTGTTGAAAGACACATCTTTGGGTCGAACTATCGGCATCCCGCTTTGAAATCATTTTAGCTGTCGGATGGCTGGTAAGGTACACCTGAAATGTAAACGATACTCCTTGAATACATTTAATTACAGTAAAAAACAAATCTAAAGCGATCCCGTTATATGGTCAATAAACATATGTATATGTAAAAGCAGGTGATTGATAAACAGGACAAGTGTATTTGCAAAACGTTCATGAAAGAGCTTTCAGCGTAGCTTTCGGCCTACATTTAGGGTACTACCTGTCTTAATATATCAGTCAGATAAACACTTTGGTCACGCCTTTGCAAACAGAGTATACAGCTCCTCTAGGAGCCCAGGTTGCTCTGTTTGTTTATAAAAATTAATAATAATGGATCTGGGTCCATATTTATAAAACTTTTAGTTGAGTCTGAGTTCGTTCTCAAGTTTTTGAACTCAAATCTGACCAATCAAAAGCTTGAGAACGAACTCAGACCCAACTAAAAAGCTTTATAAGCATGGACTCTGACTCAATACTAATACTAACCAACTAATCCTATATACATGTGACATTATAAAATTATAATTAAAATGACGTCACTACTTCTTTCATGAATATTCATGAAATAAAGGGTCAAATTCAGACTTAGATCATCTGTTTGGAGATGGTATTGGAGTGGCTTTACTGAACATGGACATGAACAGAACAGATACATGTATTTCATTCAAGACTTATACATAATGTGTATCGTCTAGTTTACATAGTACATCATATTAATAACACGCGAATATTTACAGGCAACAGAAAATATACAAAATACAAGTACAAGTTTCAGTTTGGTTTTAAGACAGTATTTAAAGTTGGAATTCAGATAACGAGGATGAACATGTTATATATAGAAATTCAACGGGAATTTAACATAACATTTCGTAAGGACATAGCTTCTTTCACAAAGAGCGATATTTTTTATCAGATTCGATTTGTTATGCATAATTAGTAGTTCTAAATACTTATACATAGATGGTCTAGTATAGTAATATTTGTTTATATATTTACTGCGTATAGCATCAAAACAAGGGCATATACACATAAATTGGTATTCGTCTTCTAAATCAAAAGACATGCATGTAGTAAGATATTTAGTGTCGTATTGGTTTAACTCTTTGCACGCTTAGTAATGTTTCCTCCGCAACAAGTACCGTCTGCTTTTAATTAGTAAAATAACATTTCTCTCATTTCTTAGCTAAAAATATTATCAAGGTGTCAACCAATTTGGATCTTGATGAGACGTTGTATTATGTGGTAATCACGGTTTCCACGCTAACGTGGAAGGAGATGCGTATTACCATACTCAGCCGAATGCATGATATATTTTCACAAACAGTGTAGATACTTATGACGCAGGGTGTATCAATTGCTGACCAGGATTAAAACTGTTTGACACTTTGTTCGTTTTTCTAAAAAGAATATGTGAGAACGCTTGTTTAGCATGTTAAAGATGTACCATGTATACTTCATTATTGACATTAACCTTTTGCCTGCTATGGGCGGATGAGTGAAATACCTATGCAAACAGTTTGGATCCAGATGAGACGCCGAATAACTCGGCGTCTCATCAGGATCCAAACTATTTGACACTCTCATTGCATTTTGGTAGACAAATTGAGTGTAGCTTGAATTTTGAAAATGTAGTAGGTGAAACATTCTGTAAAAAGAATTTGCTTAGCAGGCTAAATGTTAATTTATAAGCTATTAATGTTTATCTGTCTCCCAATCTTCATCCGTTTCCAGTTTCATTTATACCAGTATTTAGAGCATTATCTGTTAACAGCATTTAATTTCGTACGCTTAAATATAGATTGTCTGTTTCACTGAATTGCGCATAACGGAGTGTGTATCTGTTTCAAGGTGGACATATTTCATTCATGAAAAAAAAACATATCAAAAAGGGGAATCTGAGCTTATTTCAGTAAATACGTCAACATGAGGCTGACTTTCATAAAACTGACTATCTTCATTGGATTTTCAGGTAACAGTTATAAATAAATAAATAACACAAATGTATGAGTATGCTTGGGGTTATTGTCAACCCGAGCAACATACATGTAGTTTATTACGTTTTGAGAATTGAAAATATATCTCAGAATCCCTAGTAGACGTATGTTATTGTAATATGCCAAGAAAAATCGAATCACCAATTTATTTTAAAATATTATATTGGAACTGGCGATATGGATTGTCGAATGTACATTAATAATCAACTCAAAGTTCAGGTTTATGAACCAAGAAAGTCATGAACTGTTATATCTCAATCTATCAATCGTTTCATGAGAAACATGTGCGACGATGTAAATCAGTATGATAGTGTATAAAACCATATAACACAATATGGAAATGTCACGTGAGGGATTTTAGTACAATATATACAACTCCCCACGGAGATATTTCTTACATGACTCCGGTACCTGTTTGATTGAGGTACCTGACGCTGGTAATATTTTAGTATGATATCAAAATGTCTATGGTATATATATAATGCACATGATGTGTTTGAGGTATGCGATACACAGATTAAAATCCTGATAAAGGGCTGTCTAGGCAGGCGAATTCTGCTCGTGGTCTGTATTGTTGACAGGTAAATATAAGATGCTGCTTTGTACGGACAAGTTCATTGTATACACTGATCACATGTGCCAAACAAAGGTACATGCATGAGTCATGCAGGAAACACCACATACAAAACACACAGCCGCCCGAACAGCACCACGACAAAAACAGTAAATGTACATGCATATCAAAAGACACAACGAGACCCACAAAGATGTAACAAACAAACAACAGGGAGAAGCTGGAAGTACCGCCTTGGAACGGTTAGTGACTGGGGGTTTAAAACCGGTTAAGGGGCGCCCAACATCACAGGAAACAAGCCAATTAGAGCCAAACTGTGTGCAAATGCCAGTCATGTTGCTTCTATCAGGTGAAGCGTTAATATGAAGTATGGACCATTTTAACACAATAGCAAATTACATTAGTTTATTGCGTTTTATATTATGAATTCATCAGCATTTAATTATCCCGCCGTCCGTGTTTGCATTTGCAAACAGCTTTGATCAAAGAGCCATCTCATCTGGGTCTACACTATTTGCAAAGGACATAAGGATAAGGGACTCGTGTCCCGCACTGTAAGAGTTAATCTGATTATCCGCTAAATGTATGAGGTTGCTTATTGTTTTAATTTTAATTACGTGGATTCTAATATGGAAAATCACGTGAGGTATTTAATACATAATTATGCAACAGGTATCCGGCGCTTGTGATATTTTAGATTAATATCAGCACGTCCTTGGTATAAAACATGCACATGTTGTGTTTGATTTAGAATAATTTGGAATAAATGGACGGCGAACGGAAAATAAGACATTCAATATATGAGTTCATTTTGCAAACAGCGTATATCCAGAGATTAACCCATTACCTCATATGCTATTTTTAGATCAAACCACTTTGAATAAATCTACCAAAAAGGAGCATTAACTAGAGACAAGTAAATTTTTAGAATTTTGTAGTTTGCAGCCATTGTGATATATAGAGCATTTGCTCCTATAGGAGCCAATGCTCTATTTATCACAATGGTTTCAATAGGTGACCTTTGTCAGAGACGTCAAAAGACGTCAATATGAGGGAATGGATGACGTTGTCTTGGCAGACGATACCTGATCGTTATCTGTGTGTGTGGCAAATATCACGTAAATGTACAATATGCTTCTTACTGAAGAGTGCAGTGTATAGCCTGATCAGGTGTTCCCAAAAACAAATATATCCTAACTCTTAGCCTGCTGAAAACTATAATATGTGCTAAAAGTCGAGACTCTGCTAAGGCTTAGAATGTAAAGTGTTAATATGAAGGCCACTGAGTAATGCTTTACAAAATAGCAATACTTCACAATTTATTTCATAGTTTAACCACTATCCGTCTATCCGCCATCTGACTCGAGTTTCCAAACAGCTTATATACACCGAGTAATTCTGCGTTTTATCCAGATCCAAACTGTTTGAAACTCAGCTAAAAGTTTTTTCGAATCGGGTAGTTTCAAAATTACACCAGGTGCCATGCTTATAAAACATTTTAGTTGAGACCCTGCTCCTAGGTTTAACAGACATGTGTTCACACCATGGTAAGGGTTAACCCATTCAGTGCCATGAATACATGTATGTGATATATGCAAGTTGGAATCCAGTATCTATGCTTATAAAACTTTTAGTTGAGTCTGAGTTCGTTCTCAAGTTTTTCATTGGTCAGATTTGAGCCTTTGGCAACTTGACTCCTGGCTAGGTGCCATAAAACACAACTCACTCACTGCTTTGAACATCTTTGAGCAAGATATGCCAAGTGGGGAATTTTTATTTCTATTTATAGCATATATTTATAAATTAGCAAACTCTTATACGTTAACGACAGTCGTGGTGCTAACCATTGCAGAGTCCCACCACTCGAGTACTATAAAGGGTTAAAATTGATGTCTGTCTTCCTTCTTTTTAATGAGTTCTTAATGTTCCTCAGGAAGTTTTAGTTAAATTTATCTTAATTCTACATGCAATAGATTTGGTCATTATGTACAATTAAATTTTTGAACAGGAAAACGTTATAGTGTTTCTTTCCTTACGAAAGTGGCTTTTCATTTTTAAGCAGGAAGACTTATGTTCAAATTAGAAATTAATAATATTGTCAGTAAGATAAATAGTATCAGTCACACAAGCAAATTAACAACAATGTACATGCAAGGTTTTACGCAAGCGTAAAACGTCTGCCTAACACATATCTTTAACCCTTTCCCTGTTCTATGTTTATTACAAATTTCAATACCTACTGAATATTCATGGACAAATTTGTTATGATGACGCATGGAGGGTGGAACATTGTAGCCATTTTAGCAAGTATAGAAACAGATCTATCAAATTTTATTAGCAAACAGATCAGACCCTGATCAGAAGGCTCCTCTAGGAGCCGTCTGATCTGGGTCTGCTCTGTTTGCAAATGCGTAAAAACACGTTTATATGAGTGAAAGGGTTAAGCAGGATAGACAAAAATGGAGCAATATTGGTAAGTACTTTTATTTAAAGGATAAATGGGGTAAACATGACTATAAAATAATAGCTGAAAAGGGTGAATGTTTTAATGAGCAATGATGCATAAGATCCGTATATGACACCAATAATACGCATTTCATCACAGGTTAATGTTATTCCCTTGTTGAAACACACAGCCGTAGAGACCATAATATCATGAAATGCTGTTCACAAGTAAAATTATATCGTAATAAATGATAAAGCTTCTATCACCGTACAAAATGCGCCACTGATTTCATCAAACACTTCACATAACTACTACTATTCACAAAACTACAGTAACTGCTAAATATGCATACAAACTCCCATATTTACAGCACAGAAAAAAAACGCGTCAGGCTTGGGATCCGACCTCGCGACCCATACAACGTAAAGCACGTGGTCTACCGAACAAGCTAATGCCGCATACGTTTACACGCGTTCCCGCTATACATGTGGCTCGTACTAGCGATAAAGGTCTACACTTCGAACTAAATAACCGATTATTCAAGACTACCATTTAGTTTCAGAACTAAACAACCGATTCTTTAAGACTACCTTTAGTCTACATGAATTATTCGAATAGGTCGACTCAATGCCCGTTAACCTTTTACCTTACAGTGCCCCCAAATTAACAACAGTTTAGTGTAAGTTATGTATTTAGCTAATGAAGAAAACCATGCACAATGGCGAAATATGCAAAACGAGTCATCTGAAAACTAAACAACGAATTGTACGCCACAGCTAAATAACTTTACAAAAGCCGAAATGTAAACAAAGGACAGTATAGCTTAATGTTCAAAGCTGTTTTAAATCAAAATCACGTTAATTATGGGTGCTAAGACAAAAATGAGATAAAGGAAAGAAAAAAAGTTAGTGGCTTCTACCAAGGGTCGAACCCACGAACTCGGGTTTCCTAAGCAAACGCTATTACCATTGTACCACACTTACAGATTGCTTCTGTAAATTATTTCAATCAATTATACCTAATTCACTAGCATTCACTGAAAAAGTTTGTGGCAGAAAAAAATAACCCCGACAACAATGTCAGCCGAGAATATATATAACACTACGGTAAATAAATATAAACAGTATTTTATCACACATTTAAATAAAAACTAGTCTCGCAGTAAATCATTGTCATTAAAAAGAGTGGCTTTTATAGAAACACAGAGCGGCAGTAAATCAAAATTCAAAATTGAAAGCTGTATAAGATTGGACTGGCTTCGGCAGTCTATGTACATGATTCAAAATGTTTACAACACCAAATCTGAAAGTAGGAATTCAAAAAGAGAATAATAGCAGACTCAGTTTTAATGTTCATAGGCAGTTATTAAATGTGCAGCCCCTAGCATCATCTTAAAAATATACGCGCCCCAATTCATGCACCACCTGGTGGGAGATTATTATGATTTATTTGAGAATAGTCTCATGAGTAATCACACTTGAAGGAATAGAATTGGTTACTGGAAATAATGTACAGTGCTCCCTCCCTACAACAACACCCTTTGGGATACAAAGATTGTATGTGTTCTGAGGGAGTTGTTACAGGGAGGAAAAATCAAGCATAATTAGCTTTCTTGCAGATCCCCAGATAAGGTGTATTTCGAGAACTAAAACCGTTATGCTCATATAGGAGCAAATGCTCTATTTATCACAATGGTTTAAAAAGCGACTATTAAAGAGGCATACATGTAGAAAGGCGTATTTATGGAGGAAAGAGTTCAGAAAGCCAAACATGCATGTCGAGGAGTGCTACAGTATATATTTCAAGTGCCCATGGACAAACAGAAAGCATGGTAACCTATGATTTTCTTTTTACCATAGCACTACAAAATGTTTGAAGAACACTATGCAGACATTTTCATAAAGATCCTATTGACATTTCATTTGGGCACGTATACCTTTAAACGGTATTCAATGATAATAACTTAAAGCATTGAAACTGATGATCCAGAAGAACCAGAAAATATATTAACACTGCGAATGAAGTACGGGGCGACCTTTATCCCCGCCACACAACACAAGCACTTAACACCTGCTTTGGTGAAGTAAACAATGCTGAAAGTATGTGATCCTTCAAAAGCAAAAGCAGCAATGCGAAAAGAAAACACATACAGACTTGGTTTTTATTGAGTCTGCTGATAAACAGCTTTGCAGTACTTGTTTGTTGTACAGTAAGATTTATTTTGTCATTCTACCTACTAATATTATCTTTTTACGTTTTGAGTTTGAAGTTGTCGATATATTTAATGTGCAACAAACAAAACAAATCACAAAATACTACATAACTATGTGTATATGTATAAACAATTGTACACATGTTTAGACAAGTAATATTGATGGGCGACTGAGCTGAGTTAACTGTGACAAGAACGTTGCGGAGTGAATGAAATGAGTGAAAAGGAATGTCAGCTGGTTTAAGTGTTTCAACTGTTCGCCTGCGTTACTGGTTAAACTCTTCTCTTGCTGATTTTTAAAATACATTTCTCCTTCTTTACCTATGCCCTGTTGTATAATTACATATATCTTCACTGTGTACAAGTATTTCGCTGTGCAATGACTGCTGTGGAGTGCACTGGTTGCACAATCAACTTGTAAATAGTGCAGACCCTGATGAGACACCTCCTGCAGGAGCTGTCTCATCTGGGTCTTCACTATTTACAGGTACGTATATTGACGCGAATAGCAAGCGAAGGGTTAACCCTTTCCCTGTTGTATATTCATGTAAGAAATAATGACGTCATAAATATTAATAATGACGTCATTAACGGTTAACTTTATGTGATATATCAATAAAATCATAATTATTGCACAGTTTCTCTTTGCAGTTATTCTTTCCATACGTTTGCAAACATGATTTACTACTCTTATATTTACATTTACTCCTTTCAGTACTTTGCATTCAATAAATAGTGCATTATTCATTTCACACATTTTTAATAGTGTCCCTAATTGCTTCTCAATGCTTAACTCGTGGTGTATCTACCAGAGCAAATGCCGTTTATCATTTTAAAAGATGTTTCATGTTTCAGCTGTGACAACGGCTTTCGCCATAAAACAAACACTGGTATATGACTGTAACGATGCAATACAACGAGGTGCATATTTGATGGCGAACTGTTTAAAGGAGCTTGAAAAAGGTATACATGTACTATCATTACAGCAATTAACCCTTTTACGAAATAGTGACGCATTTTATGCCCTTGCAAACATAGTAGATATTAATCAGAGGAATCCCAGCTCATCAAGATATGTTCTGTTTGTTTATGGATTTGGTGGTTGTGTTTTGTGTGTGGCTTTTCCTGCTTGACTTTTCTACGTTTTCATTTATATAGATCTGATTTTACTGTTTCAGTCGTTGCCCGAAAAGGCGTTTGTTATGACATAAAAACTGGTTAACCCTTTCCCTGTTCTATGTTTATTTCAAAGGTCCATACCTATTGAATATTCATGAACAAAGTAGTTATAATGACATATGGAAAGTGGAACATTGTAGCCATTTTAGAAACTAAAGAAACAGATATACCAATTCCCCTCAGCAAACAGAGCAGACCCTGATCAGACGGCTCCTCTAGGAGCCGTCTGATCTGGGTCTAATCTGTTTGCAAATGCGTGAAAACACGTTTACATGAGGGAAAGGGTTAACTCTTGTTCGCAAAGTCATCAATTCTGACATGAATATTCATGAAGTAAAATGGTATACAGTAGAACCCCTCTAATGCGACCACTTAATGCATAAATCTGGGTGTCATAAGCAGGTGGTTGCTTAATGCAGGACAAAAGCAATGCAGAAAGCTCCTAGGAGCTTTCTGCATTACTTGTGTTCTGCTATCAACTGCATCTAGCACCCAGAATTAAACCTCTTTTAAGTGGTCGCATTAGCTGGGTGTTACTGTAGATGTCGACTATGGTGTCTCTAACGATAGTGGTCACAACACGGCCATTTGTAAAATTATATTTGTGATTCTGCTGTGAGATATGTAAACCCGTTCCGCTGCAAATATGAACCAACGTCGACACATTTATCTAAGAGTATGCTACTTTTATTACACTCCTATATTATGTTGGATCTATATATAAGCATAGTATTATTCCGGCGAAAAAATGGTCAAAATTCGTCTTCGGAGTATGATCGCCCTGTCGACAATATGCGAGAGTTTTCGATTCTCATGTATGTTCGTAAAGGAGGCCGAGGTATTCCGATAAAGTTGATATTGATTATTTCGACTTTTTCATTACAGGTGTTGTATATTTGGCGTGTCCAATTTACAGTCCATGCCTTAACGGCATCTGTGCCGACCCTTCAGACCCCTGTGTTCGTATGGACCATGGAAACTTTTTCTGCTTTTCTCCTAACCAGAGTAACTTTTCCTTTCTGGAATTCCTCGACTAATTCACATGTCAAATCAAATGTCTTTCCATTGTTATCAAAACGCATACTCGGGATGCCATAATAGATAAACCATGTCGTGCTAATTGTTGACAAATCTCTTACGTAATAGATTCGAAAATGAGTCACATTTTTGTGCTTTGTATAAACATATTTGACCCATGACAAAAACAACTGCATCATAAGTACAGCCAGCAGAGTGTTCGCTTTTCGAAGTTGGAGTGGGAGTCTGCATCTTCGTTGAACCGTACGGTAAATCATTTTTGAAAGCAAAATTACATACAATCCACCTAATCCCGCTATTTAATCAATTTAAATGCGTCTGTTATAGCAGGTGGTTGTTTAAAGCACGACGACTGTCATGCAGAAAGATCGTAATACCTTTTTGTATGGAACGCCTTAACCCATTACCTCATAGGCTATTTTTAGATACAACCTCTTTGAATAAACCTACCGAAAAGGAGATTAACTAGAGGAAAGGATTTTTTTAGAATTTTGTAGTATGGTGACAAATAGAGCATTTGCTCCTATAGGAGCAAATGCTCTATTTATCACAATGGTTTCATAAAGTGACTTTTACAGAGTCGTCAAAAGTCGTCAATATGAGGGAATGGGTTAGCTGTCTTATATAAGCAACTATTGTAAGATAAAGATAAAACATTGATTTATAAAGATAAAAACTTTGATATATAAGGATAAAACATTATAAATAAAGATAATACGTTGATATATAAAGATGAAACATTGATATATAAAGATAAAACTTTGATATATAAAGATAAAACGGTGATGTATAAGATAAAACATTGATATGTAAAGATAAAACAATGATATATAAACAGGCTATGTAATACGTATTGTATACATTTTAATAATATGGGGAAAATAGATTAAAAGAGGCGATATGACATAATATAACTAAGACCGGTCAAAGGGAGATAACATTTCTACATCATATTACACAGAGGCTTATATGTATTGCATCCCTTTTATGAACCTACGCCATCAGTTTTTAGCTATAGAGTCAACTCAATATGAAAGGCAAACAGTGCAGACCCTGATCAGATGGCATCCTTTAGGAGCCAACTGATCTGGGTCTACATTGTTTGTAAATAACAATGCACACATGTCCCGGAGTGAACGGGTTTAACCTATTCCTTCATATTGACGCATTTTGCCGCCTCAGTAAAAGTCCCTATTTGAAACCATTGTGATAAATAGAGCATTTGCTTCATAGGAGCAAATGCACGGTTTATCACAGCGGTTTAAAACTACACAATTCTAATTTTTCCTTTTCTCTAGATAATGCTTCTTTTCGGTACGTTTATTCAAAGAGGTCGGGTCTAAAATAGCATGAGGGAATAGGTTAAGCGTATAAATATCATGTGTTTTCTGTAAAGATATTTTAACAATTTAATCCGTAAATACGCCTTTTCTACGCCTTTGCAAAAAGAGTAAACTCCGATCAGATGGATCCTGTTAGGACCTGCACTGTTTGCTTATGATATAATATTGATATTATTCTACAGTTTCAGCCATGACCAAAATTCCTTTGCCTGTGTGCTATTATAACAATTAATCTACTCAATATTCATGATGTCATTATTTCTTAAATGGATTAAAGTCAATTGATACCATTCTTTAACCCGTTTCCTAACATAAACGTGTTTTAACGCAATTGCAAACAGAGTAGACCCAGATCAGACGGCTCCTAGAGGAGTCGTCTGATCAGGGTCTGCCCTGTTTGCTAATGGAATTTGATAGATATCTTTCTTTACTTTCTAAAATAGCTAAAATTTTACACCTTCCATATTCCATGAAACTATTTTGTCCATAAATATTGATTAAAAATTCTGAAGGGTGGTGATCCTCCGAAAGCAAAAATTGCAACACAAAAAGAGAAAATTACAGACTCGGTTTTATTGAGTCTGTTCATGAGCAGTAATTGAAAGTGCAACACTGCTCACGCCCCCTAGCACCGGCTTAAGCGGTATTCAATTTTCAGAACAAGAAGTACTGAAATTCATGATCTCGAAGGATCAGAAGGTATAACAACACTGAGAATGAAGTACGGGGCGACATTTTACGGCCGCCACACAAGCACTTAACACCTGCTGTTGTGAAGATTATAAATTCTGAAGGTAAGTATCGAAATTTGGAATAAATACAGAACATGGAAAGAGTTAAATTAGCCTAACATATCATCAAATAGTGAAGACTGGTCAAACTTATTTGTCAACTTGTGTCTGTCCGAATCCCTGGGATATTGAAGACTGCATACGTAAAATAAACTATAGTTGAATCTTCGATATCTCGAACTTTAGGATAACTCGAAATAAAAGTTCGGTCCTTCTCCAGGGGCATACTACATAATTGTTCTAAAATATATCACTACGAATATCTGGAAACACATATAGCAGCCTAATGCAGGTCGAAAGTAATGCTGAAAGCTCCTACAGGAGGTTATTATCCCGACAAAAAGATATAAAACAACTCCAAAAAATATTGACGCTATAGGTATGGCTTTTGTGCAGGACACTTTCTCTCATCATGCTTGTTACCTGTGTAAAGTTATACTGAATTTGGCCTACCCTTGTAGGAGATATGGCCCGGGCACAAAGCATGACAGTCGACAGAGCATGAACATATAACAAGAGGGCCAGAATGGCCCTGATATCGCTCACTAGACAATTCAAAGTTTTCACTATATGTTTCTAATGAAAACTAGACGGCCCTGGACGGTGCCAATTTTGACCCCAGTGGCATAATTTATACGTTTGTAGAGGACCTGAACATAATGACATGTGCCAAATATGAAAGCTGAGAACCTTCCAGTTTCAGAGGAGAAGAGTTTTCAAAGTTTTCACTATGTTTCTATTTAAAACTGGCTACCCCTGGGGCGGGGCCAATTTTTTACCCCAGAGGCATAATTTATATAACTTTTGTAGAGGCCCTGAACATGATGCTATGTGCCAAACATGAAAGTTGAGAACCTTCCAGTTTCAGAAAATAAGATTTTCAAAGTTTTCACTACATGTTTTTGTTGAAAACTGACAACCCCTTGGGCGGGGCCAATTTTGAACCCAGGGGCATAATTTATAGAACTTTTGTAGAGGACCTGAACATGATGCTATGTGCCAAATATGAAAGCTGAGAACCTTCCAGTTTCAGAGAAGATTTTGAAAGTTTTCACAAATGTTTCTATTGCAAAATGGTCACCCCTGGGGCGGGGCCAATTTTGACCCCTGTGGCATAATTTATATAACTTTTATAGAGGATCTGGTCATGGTGCTATGTGCCAAATATGAAAACTATGAACCTTCCAGTTTCAGAGGAGAAGATTTTCAAACTAAAGTTTTCACGTGTTTCTATTGAAAACTGGCCACCCCTGGGGCGGGGCCAATTTTGACCAAGGGGCATAATTTATATAAATTTTGTAGATTACCTGAACATGATGCTATGTGCAAAATATGAAAGCTGAGAACTTACCAGTTTCAGAGGAGAAGATTTTCAAAGTCTTACTATATGTTTCTATTGAAAACAAGGGCGGGTCCAATGGCGGGTCCAATTTTGACCTACAGGGGTATAATTTATACAACTTTTGTAGAGGACCTGAATATGATGCTATGTGCCAAAAATGAAAGTTAAGAACCCTGTAGATTCAGAGGAGAAATTTTTTATAGGTTCAAATTGTTGACGACGGACGACACATGCCGACGGACATCAGGCGATCACAAAGGCTCACCCTGAGCACGTTGTGCTCTGGTGAGCTAAATAGGGGAATAACTCAAAATACATTGATGCTAAAGTTATGGCCTTTGTAAATGACACTTCCTCACATCATGCTTGTTCCATGTGAGAAGTTATAATTAATTCAGCCTACCGTTGTAGGAGATATGGCCCGGACAAGAAGTGTGACGGACGGACTGGCGGAATCGAGCAAACGGAAAATGCACGAGTCTTGGGTCAAATTGGGAGAGTAATACACGTGAATACAGTAAAACCTCTCTATAACGCCCACTAAATCATGTTAATTAGTTGGTATCTAGGGCAGGTGGCTGCTTAAAGCAATGTGAATGCAAAACAACGCTCCTATAGGAGCGTTGTTTTGCATTCACATTGCTTTAAGCAGCAGCGTGCCTGTAACACAGAATACTTGATGATATTTAGTGGCCGTTATACAGAGGTTTTACTGTAGTTACATTGGTAGGGAATAATAACTGAAGTAATCTTAGTTTGTCTTCATAATGACTGATACAAAACTCTCACAGCAAATATCATGATCAAAAGGCCTTTATTTCTTATTCACATACTAGAAATAAAACACAGGTCATGATTTTGACAACAACAAAATACATAGACAGTTTCACAGGTGGCTCAATTGCATGTATTTTTCAGTGTGCTACATGTCAAGCCATTTTGGTACACCAGCCAAGAATTGCCATTGTCTGCAGACATTAATTGCCACAATAAAAACAGAAAAAAAACAAAGTCCACGTGCAGCAAATGGGGCCGAGCCATTGTGCATGTGCTTCATTACAGACACCAGAAAACTCTAAACAACACAGTGGCTGCATCATAGTTGCTAGTGTAGACCCTAAACATGCTTTTGAAATAATTGTCCACTAAATTTCTTGTCTGCCTCAATTTAACCCTTTCTCTCATATACATGTAAACGCTGTTTCACGCTTGTGCAAACAGAGTAAACCCAGATCAGACGGCTCCTGCAGGAGCCGTCTGATCAGGGTCTACTCTGTTTGCTTATGGAATTAACATATATCTGACTCTACAGCTTGTACAAATACTAAAACATAGTGTGTACATTTACCATTATAAAAATACAGTCAATAGCTTTCCATCGTGTTATTATTTCTTACATGAATATTTCAAGAGGGAAAGGGTTAAATCATGACACGCCTCACTCAATTTCTTGATGACTTAAGTAAAACTTCCCTACTGCAACCAATCAAATGAAGTCTATGCCTTTAAGGCAGATGGAAGCTAACTACTGGACATCCATTTTCGTTCTGTTGTTAGCAGTTCATCTCCTTTTGAAAAACGTTTATTCATTATCCCTTTGAGAGCGGGACAATTGTACACTGTATACTGGCGTTTGCAAACAGCATAGACCCAGATCAAAGGACTCCTTTAAAATCCCTCTGATCAGAGTATGCACAGTTTGTCATTCATAATCATCTAGGGAAGTTAAACCTTATATAGTGAACTTCAGAATGTATAGGGTTAAGCGGTCAATTTAAATAGAGAGGTTACACTGTATTGGTCAGTCAAATATCTTTTGTCCTCATCAGAGGCGAAATAACAATGTCACTTATTATTTGACCTGGATTCAAGCAGTATGCCAAATACAGGCATGTCGTGGTCAGCAGGTTAAGGACTGTGTATGCTGTAACCCGTGTACAATTAATTGCAAATAGTGTAGACACAGGTGAGAGAGCTCTTGGACGAACTCTCTGGTCAGGGTTTGTTGTCCTGTTTGTCATACAAAATCTTCTAGCAAATTACACCCTTTCATTCTGAATGGACTCCATCATTTATTAAAGATGGGCCCATTCCACCTTGAAATTTCAGCATTCAAAGTGTTACAGTACATATATAACCATGGACTACTTAGACATGTAGAAACAAGATATTGCTTTTCTAACAGACAAACGGTGTAGACCAAAGAACAGATCCAGAAAACATCTAAACAGGCGAAATTCAGTCTTGTCTACAGAATATTGCATTGGTATTATACAATGACCTATCTGCCCTAAGTTGTTGAGGTATTCCATAGCAATGCAACTACATGTACATATAAATCATAGATATTTGCCCTTTTTAACCTTTTCGCTGCCAAACTCTGTCTGCTACAAATTTTCATTTTTTTTATTTTCTTCATTTTTATTTCAAAAACATAGTAACAGTAACAAACAGTTTGGATCCTGATGAGACGCCGAGTTACTCGGCGTCTCATCTGGATCCAAACTGTTTGCATAGGTAATCACAGATCCGGCATTGGCAGCGAAAGGGTTAATGCAATATACACAACGGTTGAGCATGGGGTTATAGTTGATGCCCTATAATTATTTCCTGCAGTTCAAGGTTTTTGGGCAAAACTACTAACTACACTGTATGGGGCAAGTTCATCCTGCTTAGCAAGCCTCCCTTGTTACAGAACATATGTTTACCCCTACACCAAAGAGATGCCTTTTGGCATATTTGCAAGCAAAATAGACCAAGATCAGATGGCTCCTGTAGGAGCCGTCTGACCTGGCTCTACTCTGTCTGCTTTTGAAATAACATACATCTATTTCTACTAGTTCTGTCATGATAAAAAAATCCGTGTTCATCATGCCATTATAAAAAATTAATATTCAGTCATTATTTCTGACAGGGATATTCTTGGAGTAAATGTTTAAATGCTTCATATGAATGCACCTATCACTGTAATTAGTGTTGAGATCAGAATTTTCATCATTTAGCCTTTTACCTCATAAATATTCACGCAAGAAAGAATAATATCATAGTATGTGAACACAGGATTTTGTTTTTTCCATGGCAGAAACTGTAGAATCATATCTATATATAATTCCAGCAAAGAGAGCAATTCAGCAGACCCTGATCAGACAGCTCCTACGTGAACCGTCTGATCTGAGTTTCTTCTCTTTGCCAAGGTGTGAAAAGGCATCCTATCAGGTAAAGAGTAGTGTTTATTAAGTCCTCAAGTAAATTCATACACAGTAGAAACTATCTCAAGGATCCATCAAAAAGAGATCTAATTATGGGTCTGTACGACTTATGGTAGCTTAATGCAGGTCAAAAGTAATGCAGAAAGCTCATACATGAGCTCTCTGCATTAAGCAACCACTGCTTTTACAAACTCCTATGTCCAATACAAGGGGCCATTTAGGACAGGTTCTACTGTAGTATCAAATTTGATGGACGAGTTAAACCTCAAATGGGCTATTCCACTTTTAATACTTGTGCCCTAAGCCCTGTAACTGTGATATCTTCACAGTTATCTGAACAACATGATTTACATTATGCTGATTCTTAACTTCATAGATACACCTTTTTCCCATATGCAACAGAGTACCCAGATCCTATGACTCCTGTAGGAGCCATCTGATCAGGATCTTCTCTCTTTGCTTATAAATTCTACAGATGCTGCAATTGTTCCTGATGCCAATATTTATTTAAGCTTATTTAACCCATTCCCTCATAGGCTATTTTTAGATCCAACCACTTTGAATAAATCTACCGAAAAGGAGCATTAACTAGAGAAAAGGAAACTTTTAGAATTTTGTAGTTTGAAACCATCTCCTATAGGAGCAAATGCTCTATTTATCACAATGGTTTCAAAAAGTGACTTTTACAGAGGTTAGAAAGGCATATTTATGGGGGAAAGGGTTAATATTCATGATATAAATTTTTTCCTACATGAATTTCCATGAGGAAAGGGCTTTTAAGTTAACACAATCTGGACAAACTGTTACTATAAATATGCCTTCCATTGCAAACAGATGTTGGACTAGAATGCAAAATTACAATTTGCACCATAAAGCACCAGTGCCTATACTGTTCACAAATAGGGCACAACTATGTCAGTTTGATTTTCTCCCTAATAATATCAATGATCATTAGACACCATTCTAATGAAAGACAAATTTCTCTGAGAAGTAACATAAATGTCACTATCAGTGATACATGTACAACTAATAAATCATTGCAGGGCATTACACACAGTGTATTTTCTAACAATTCCAGATTTTTTCTGCCATTCAGTGAAAAACTGGTTTCATCAACAAAATCTATAGTAAAGGCTACAAATATACCCTGCATAAAAAAGTAACTCTTGGCATTATTACTCAACTCCATACAGAAGCCTACAAATATGTCAGTAAACGTATGTAGGATCCGTCTGATCAAGGTCTGCTCTGTTTGCTTATACAGTAAAAACTCTCTGTAACTGCCACTAAATTACATCAAGTATTTTGTGTAGGAGCGTTCAATACCAAGTAATTAAAGTGTTAAAGGCAGGTTGTTGTTTAAAGCAAGGTGAAAGTAAAACAGAACACTCCTATAGGAGCGTTCTGTTTTACTTTCACCTTGCTTTAAGCAGCCACCTGCCCTAAATACCAACTAATTAAAACAATTTAGTGGCTGTTATAGAGAGGTTTTACTGTAGAATATCTTAGATCTGATTCTATACAATTTCGAAAAGCTAAGCATTCACTTGTTGCATATACCAATATAAGTACACATAATTAATTAATAAATGTTCATTATGGGTGGAATATGCAATGAACATGCATGGAGTAAATATTTCATACTTTCACTTTCTTTAGGAAAACATGTCTGCTTGAAATCTGCAGTATTGTTTTCCTACCATGTTGTTTTAAAAATGTATGTCAACGTATCATACAGCTTTGATTCTGATAACTTGGTTTCTCATCTAGATCTAAACTGTTTGCAAACTTCATAACAAAAATTGGTCCAAAATGTTAACCCATTCCTTCATATAAACACGTGTTCACCCATTTGAAAACAGAGTAGACTCAAATAAGATGGTTCCTATAGAAGCTGTCAGATCTGGGTCTACTCTGTTTGCAAATGCGTGAAAATGCGTTTGTATGCAGGGAATGGTCAACTCAGTGTATATCATAGTCCAGGTACACATTTAACCCATTCCCTCATAGGCTATTTTTAGATCCAACCACTTTGAATAAATCTACCGAAAAGGAGCATTAACTAGAGAAAAGGAAATTTTTAGAATTTTGTAGTTTGAAACCATTGTGATAAATAGAGCATTTGCTCCTATAGGCCATGACAGAAATTGCAGAATCAGATCTATATCATTTCACAGGTTGAGGTAAACAGAGCAGATACTGATCACAGGGCTTCTTAATCCATTACCTCATAGGCTATTTTAAGACCCAAGGCCAACCTCTTTTGAATAAATCTACCCAAAACAAGCATTTACTAGAGAAAAGGAAAATGTTAGAATTGTGCAGTTTTGAAACCATTGTAATAAATTATTTACCAAAATGGTTTTCAAAACGTGACTTTTGCAGAGGTGTCAAAAGGTGACAATATGAGGGAATGGGTTAAGGAGACAACTGATCTGGGTCTACTCTGTGGGCACAGGCGTCAAAATACCTCTCTGTAAGATAAACACGACACATTTTACAATTCATTGTACTATATATCTTTCCATTTTGGTCTACACTGTGTGCAACACAATCATTGAGATAAAGATGCTACAATGGAATCATTTAGTCGGCAGTTTTAAAAAGTGTCACGTGACAGTGGAACATATAATTTCGGTATAAAATTTAAAAACATGTTCCGTCTTAGTAGAAGACGAGAATTGTTTGATATTGTTAACCCTCAACTCCATGAATATCCATATAAAATATGAAATCATGAATATTTTTATTATAACAGGAACACAGGATGTTTTGGACTACCGGAAACAGTGGAATCAGATCTATAGTAAAACCTCTCTATAACGGCCACTAAATTACATCAAGTATGTTGTGTTAAAGGCAGGTGGTTGCTTAAAGCAAGGTGAAAGTAAAATAGAATGCTCCTATAAGAACGTTCTGTTTAACTTTCACCTTGCTTTAAGAAGCCACCTGACTAAATACCACCTAGTTAACACAATTTAGTGGTCGTTATAGAGAGGTTCTACTGTATAGAAGTCCATAATCAGAGCAGACCCTGACCAGACGCCTCCTACAAGAGCCATTTGATCTGGGTCTACAGATGCACTAAAAAACGTATATATGGAGTAAAGGGTTAAATCTAGAAACGTGTCCATAGGACAAAGACGCCCCCAATTAGGTATGATTGTGCAGGAATGACATGGCCTGTGACAGTGTAGGAATGACATGGGTCCAAGATTATAAAACTTCCAAGTCTGAGATCATTCTCAAGTGTCTGATTGCTCAGACTCTGACTCAAGCAGAAGGTTTTATAACTTCCGGGCCCATTCTGTTACAAGGACTAGGTGTTGCTGTGTGCAAATCATAATCACACCCTAGGTATGCAGGATCACATAATGATCAGACATTGTTAACCCTTTCCCTGTAAAAAAATCATGTAAGAAATAACTATATAATATCTATTAGCTGATTCTTTATAATGGTACACTGGAGTTTTGGTATTGGTTGAAACTGTAGACTCAGATCAATCATAATTTCATAACTCTTTGCACGCTAAGTAATTTTTCGTCTGCAATAATTGTTGTCTGCTTCTTCTTAAATTCTTAAAATAACTTTTCTCTTATTTCTTTGCAAAAATATGATCAAGATGACATACAGTTTGGATCCTGACAAGACGCCGCATTATGCGGCGTCTCATCTGGACCCAAACTGTTTGCATAGGTAATCATAGTTTCGCCACTAGCGTGCAGAGAGATAAGCAATCTGAGCAGACCCTGATCAGATGGCTCCTACAGGAGCCATCTGATCTGGGTCTACTGTGTTCGCAAAGGTGTGAAAAAGTGTTTATAAGGAGGGAAAGGGTTAAAAGTTATACGAGTCTAGATAAATACATTCCAGTTATGCCTGAAATTCATAAAATCTATCGGACAGAAACATGGACAAGGGTAAATCTACATCCAATGCCCTTTTCAAAATTGGGGGCATATAAAAACTAATGGAAACATATTATGAACACTTTCTCATCTTTAACGATGTATAAAAAATTCAACAGTAAAAGCTTATTAAAAAAACAACATAATTTAAAAAATAAATAGGAGCACAAAAACATGTATAGTAATACCTAACAACTTAAAAGTCAGCATTAGATTAGAACAATCAATGAACTTAGCCTTGTCCTTCATATAGACTCTTTTTCCCACCTTTGCAGAGTAAACCCATATCAGACAGCTCCTGTAGGAGCTGCCTGATCAAGGTATGCTCTCATTGCTTATGAAATTATAATACATGTAGAGCTGATGCTAGTTTCTATCAATACCAAAACTTCATGTATACACACTCCATTATGAAAAAATATTCATGATGTCATTATTTCCTAATTAATATTCATTGGGAAAGGGCTAAAGTAACAAGTGTATAACAACACCCCCATCCCACTAGTGACCATTCAAAAGCCTTCCAATTCTGAGAAATTTAGACATGGAAGCGTAATGCAGGGCAATAGTAACTTACAATAATTATACAGTACAACCCGTCTCAAGCAGCCATCTAAAAGAGGTCCAACTATGGGTCTATAAGACAGGTGATAGCTTAGTGCAGGTCAAAAGTAATGCAGAAAGCTCCTGTAGGAGCTTTCTGCATTACTTTTGACCTGCATTAAGCAACTACCTGCTTTTTAAGACTCCTAGGTTCAATAAATGATATAACTTTTGCAGCAGCTGTAGAGTATTCAAGATTGTTTTCAACAATGTATTTCATGAGTAGCTAAAACTTCCTCAAGCTCTTCCCCATTGTATACTCATACAAAACAATAATGACATCATGAATATCTATAAGATGAACTTTTATAATGGCATATGTATACAGTATTTGTTTTGGTACTGGTAGAAACTGCACAGTCATATCAATATAATTCCATAACCCATTCCCTCATATTGACGACTTTGACGACTCTTTTAAAGTCACTTTGTGAAACCATTGTGATAAATAGAATCATTTTCTCCTATAGGAGCAAATGCTCTATTTATCACAATGGTTTCAAACTACAAAATTCTAAAACAATCCTTTTCTCTAGTTAATGCTCCTTTTTGGTAGATTTATACAAAGTGGTTGTATCAAAAAAATAGCTTATGAGGTAATGGGTTAAGAATACACAGCGGACTCTGATCAGATAGCTCCTAGAGGGGCCATCTGATCTGGATCTACTCTGTTGCAAAGGCATGAAGAAAGCATTTGTATGAAGGAAACTGTAAAGCAAACCACTAAAAAGAGCTCTAATTCTGGGTCTTAAAAGGCAGATGGTAGCTTAATGCAGGATTGAAGTTATCCTTCATAAAGCAGCCATCTGCTTTTAAAGACACCCATGTTTCTTCATAAAGTGGTTGCTTTCGGGGGGTTTGCTGTATTTTTTTTCAAAGTGAGTGAGCAAGTGAGTTGGGTTTTACGACCCCACAACACTATGGTGCCAAGACAGGGAAAAAGTTGCAGGACCCACATCTCATTAACATCGAGATAAAATATGGGGTATGGATCCAATAACTCAAGACCCGCTGGAGAATAAGAGATGCAGAAACTCGAAATGTCCAACATAGTTTATCCACATTAGAAATGCCTCTTTGAGACAATTCTAATGACAATCAACAAGATATGGCCCTGAGGTAATAAAACCTTTTGCCCGAGCCTGAGATCATTCTCAAGCAATCTCAGACTCAGAAGTTTTATAACCCGGCCAGGAAATAGCAGAATTAGATAGTACATCTCTGCAGTTGCGCTTTACAAACAAGCTGGATGTAAAATACATGAAGAAGTTTATCTCATGGAATAGCTCGGCTATAGCCTGCAGCAAGATACATCATTTGGAGGTGGGTATAATTGGCAAAAAGCAAAACTAACAATCGCACCTTTTCCCTTAAATAAACGCTTTTGTATGCCTTTCCAAACAGAATAGACCCCGAGCTGTTGGCTCCTGCAGGAGTTGTCTGATGGAGGTCTGACCTGTTTGCATTTGACCAAATAATAGATCTTACTTGACAGTTTCTACCAATACCAAAACATATTGTGTACATATGCCTTTTTAAAAAAAATCAGCTAATAAATATTCATGATGTCATTATTTCTTACATGAATATTCAACAGGGAAAGGGTTGACCAGAGATCCAGTTAAATAAGCTTAACCCTTTCCCTGTTCTATGTTTATTACAAATTTAAATACCTACTGAATATTCATGGATAAAATAGTTATAATGAAATATAGAAGGTGGAACGTTGTAACCATTTTATAAACTAAATATATAGATCTATCAAATTCCATAAGAAAACAGCAGACCTTGATCAGTTGGCTCCTCTAGGAGCCGTCTGATCTGGGTCTACTTTTTGCAAATGTGTAAAAACATGTTTATATGACAGAAAGGGTTAAACATGCAGACCAAATCTGGTCAAACCAGAAGAGTCTAAAGTTTCTGATTACAGCAAACAAAGTCTTTCCTTATACTTCCAATTCAGTCAAGTTTTTGAGAAATTATGGACTGAGTACCAAACCTACAAGAGCCGTCTGATCAGGGTCTGTTCTGTTTGCTTCTGACAGGATATAGACGGGATTCTACAGTTTTTGCCTGAGCCAAAATGTCCCGTATTATTATGCCATTATCAAAATGAATCTAATTAATATTCATGATTTATTACATCAATATTGAAAAGAGAAAGTGATAGATAAGTACACAGAAGGCTAAAGCATAATGTAGAATGAGCTGACAAGTTTCTAATAATAATCTCCATATTTATGAGCAAAAGTATTCCCAGAAATAATCCTGCAATTTTGCATTCACCCTTTTCCTGTTCTGTGTTTATTTCGAATTTCAATACCCACTGAATATTCATGGACAAAATAGTTATAATGAAATATAGAAGGTGGAGTGAGTGAGTTGGGTTTTACATCCGACCAACAGTATTTCAGTTATTTGCAGGCGGCACCCACATGAGACAAGTTATAGTGCTCCCTCACTGGAATACTCCTGCCGCAGGTACATGGTAAGGGCACACCACCCATTTTAGAACATAAAGAAACAGATCTTTCCAATTCCATTAGCAAAAAGAGCAGACTCTGATCAGACGGCTCCTCTGATCTGGGTCTACTCTGTTTGTAAATGCGTGAAAACATGTTTATATGAGGGAAAGGGTTAAGGAATGCAACATTCATAAAGTTTGCCTTTACGATTATTTGCTTTATATCACTAGTTTAACCCTTTTCCCTCATATATAAGCTTTTTCATGTCTTTGCAAACGTAGTCCCAGATCAAATGGCTCTAATCAGAGTCCACTCCGTTTCCCTATGAAATGAGTGAGTGATTTGGGTTTTACGCCCGACCAACAGTATTTCAGTTATTTGCAGACGGCTTCCGCATGAGACAAGTTATAGTGCTGCCTCACTGGAATACCCCTGCCACAGGCACATGGCAAGGGCTCTATAGTTTCTACCAATACCAACATTTACAAATGCAATTTTATCTCTTTCCCTTATATAAAAGTGTTTTTACGCATTTGCAAACAGAGTAGACCCAGATCAGACGGCTCCTAGAGGAGCCGTCTGATCAGGGTCTACTCTGTTTGCTATTAGAATTTGATAGATCAGTTTCTTTACTTTCTAAAATGTCTACAATGTTCCATCTTCCATATTTCATTATAACTATTTTGGCCATGAATATGCAGTAGGTAATGAAAAATGAAATAAACATAGAACAGGGAAAGGGTTAATAATTCATGCTGCCATTATTACTCACGTGAATATTCATGGAGTAGAAGGTTAACCCTTTTACTCCATGAATATTCATGCAAGAAATAATGACATCATAATTAGATTTTTGGCCAGGACAGAAACTGTGGAATCGGATCTATACTATTTCATACGAAAACAGAGCAGACCCCTACTACATGACTCCTGCAGAACCTATCTAATATGGGTCTACTATTTACAAAGGCATATCTATGGCATACAGGGTTAGCCCTTACCTCCATAAATACGCCTTTCTACGCCTCTATAAAGTTACTTTATGAAACCATTGTGATAAATAGAGCATTTGCTCCTATAGGAGCAAATGCTCTATTTATCACAATGGTTTCAAACTACAACATTCTAAAATTTTCCTTTTCTCTAGTTAATGCTCCTTTTGGGTAGATTTATTCAAAATGGTTGGATCTAAAAATAGCCTATGAGGTAATGGGTTAAACAAATGACCAGCAGCAACACCGATTTGACATTCTCAAAATAGCATTAAAAGTATGTTTATGTATGACAACATTAGAAAGACAAAGTTCAGATTGCAAATTAAATTACCCTACATCTGATACTGATAAACTTGATGTACTACATCCTATGTTCAAAGAATATTCATGTAAGAAACGATGGCATTATGAATACTAATTAGCTCAATTTTCATAACGGCATATAAACGTCAGAATGTTTGGCCTCGGCAGAAACTGTAGAATCAGATCTAAACAATTTCACAAGCAAATGGAGCAGACGCTGATCAGACAGCCGTCTGATCTGGGCCAGTTCTGTTTGCAAAAGCATTAAAAGGCTTATCTATGGAGTGAAGGGTTAAAATAAGAGATCTGATCAAATACGCCTCATGTCTTCTACCTCAGTGGCACCGAATCTAATAAGACTGCTCCTAACGGAGCCGTCTGATCTAGGTCTACTCTGCATAGGTGTCAAACAGTATTCAGTATCAGGTAAAAGGTTAATATACGACAAAGCAAAAATAATAATTACTTCTGTTTGTCATTACTTTTTAACCCATTCCCCCATAGGCTATTTTTAGATCCAACCTCTTTGAATAAATCCACCAAAAAGGAGCCATAACTAGAGAAAAGGAAATATTTAGAATTTTGTAGTTATGAAACCATTGTGGATTGTGATAAATAGAGCATTTGCTCCTTTAAGGAGTGAAGGGCTAAACAGAGGTTCTAATCTCTGTAAACTAACCATGACTAGTGTAGAGCAAATTTCCAAGGTGGCCAATCTAATCTTCAAGTGCCTCATTTCCTGCAAATTCAGGTCAATTTATGTAAGAAAATAATGACATCCTGAATATTTATTATGTGAATTTTTATAATTTAAACTTTTCAAGGAACATTTTTGCTTTGACAAAAAAATGTAGAATCAGATTTATATCATGCCAAAATCAAACAAAGCAGACCCAGATCAGACAGCTTCAATAGGAATCATCTGATCTGAGTCTACTCTGCATAAAAAGGTGTTTATACGAGGGAAAAGGATTAAGTCATAAAACAGACATTTATCCTTTACTTGGTTGTCACCTTTGCAGAATAAGCTCAGATAAGATAGCTCCTGCAGGAGCTCTGTTTGTAAACCCTTTCCCTCATACAAATGTGTTTTCACGTGTTTGCAAACCAAGCTGACCCTAGAGGAGCTGTCTGATCAGGGTCTGCTCTGTTTGCTAACAGAATTTGATAGATCTGTTTCTTTGCTTTCTAGAATATCTATAATGTAACACCTTCCATATTTCTTTATAACTATTTTTGTCCATGAATATTCAGTAGGTATTTGAATTTGGAATAAACACAGAACAGGGAAAGGGTTAATCTGTCACAAACCTGAATCTATAGGGTTTGCCCAAGTAATAAGGGTCCATGCTTTTGATTGATCAGATTTGAGTTCTCAAGCTTTTGATTGGTCAGATTTGAGCCTTTGGCTCAAATCTGACCAATCAAAAGCTTGAGAACGAACTCAGACTCAACTAAAAGTTTTATAAGCATGGACCCTGGTCTTATATTTTACATTCTTGTATACGAAAGTTATATCAATATCCGTAATGAACACTCTTGCATGGATATTCAAATAAAGAACTAAACTTGATCTATGAATCGTTAAGAAAAACTTCCACAAAGCAAACTTTATTGTGATAGATACACATTATGGCACAGAGTGCTTTAAAAACATATATTTGACTCAAAACAAAACATAAATAAAAACTGAACAGAGAAGAAAAACTGACAATATCTAATCAGACAAGTCGTTTCTCAACATTAAATAGAACTGAGCCTATGGTTATAAAACTGAGTTTGAGCTCATATTTGTACAGTAAAACCTATCTTTAATGGCCACTAAATTGTATTAAGTAGTTGGTATTTAGGGCAGGCGGCTGCTTAAACCTTTCCTCCATAAATACGCCTTTCTATGCCTCTGTAATAGTTACTTCTTAAAACCATTGTGATAAATAGAGCAATTGCTCCATAGGAGCAAATGCTCTATTTATCACAATGGTTTCTATACGACACAATTATAACATTTTCCTTTTCTCTAGTAAATGCTCCTTTTTGGTAGATTCATTCAAAGAGGTTGGGTCTAAAAATAGCCTATGGAGGAAAGGATTAAAGCAAGGTGAAAGTTAAACAGAATGATTCTATAGGAGCGTTCTGTTTTACTTTCACCTTGCTTTAAGCAGCCACCTGCCTTTAGCACAAAATACTTGATGTAATTTAGTGGTCATTATAGAGAGGTTTTACTGTATTTAATTAGTGAAGATTTTCGAATAAGCTAAAAATACCCCTGACCAATCAGATGCTTGAGAATGAACTAAAGTAAAAGGTTTCATAACCATGGGACCTGTGAAAATTACAATGCAGCTAATTTGACACAGCACATGTATGCTGAACCCCAGGTAGATTTGAATGCCACACCTATGTGCAGGCTGTGCATAATATACAGTAGAACCTCTCTATAACGGCCACTAAATTACATCAATTATTTTGTGTTAAAAGCAGGTGGCTGCTTAAAGCAAGGTTTTACTTTCACCTTGCTTTATGCAACCTCCTGTCCTAAATGCCAACTAATTATATAAACACAATTTAGTGGCCCTTATAGAGAGGTTTTAATGTATGACTAACATAAATCAGAACACCAGTACATCACACACAAAAAATATCAAGTCCAGATGTATTCTGTACAAATAAAATTTACAAAGTGTTTTTTTTTTACAATTAATCTTAACACTCTCGCACTATTCAGCTGCTGTAAAAGCTGGGCGGTCACAAAGTAAGACCATTATCAATTCAGCCCTTTACCTGATGAATATTCATGTAAAAAATAATTACTATGGTTTCAAAACTAAACAATTTTAAAATTTTCCTTTTGTCTAGAAAATGCTCTTTTTCAGAGGATTTATTCAAAGAGGTTGAAACTTAAAATTCCATTTGGGGGAATGAGTTAATTGAGCTCATACTATTTCAATGAACTTTAAATATTTGGTCTCGCTTTATGATGGCCCTGCTTTTACAAACACTGTTATAGATCACAGCTCCATCAAGGTAATCTTACTGAAAGACTGTAACAATCAAAAGAGTTTGCTATCTACAATATCCACCAGTCTCCACAGCAGAAAAACAAAGTAGGAGGACTAGTTGAGGGCCTGGTGAAAACTACTTAACCATGCCCATAAATACGTCTACGCCCTTTCTACACCTTGGCAAACGGAGTACACCCAGATCAGACGGCTGCTATAGGAGCCATTAGATCAGTGTCTGCTGTTTGCTTATGGAATTATAGAAATCTGATTCTTTAGTATCAGCTATGGTCAGAATTTCCCGTGTTCTTATGCAATTATAAACAATACGGAGCAAATGCTCTATTTATCACAATGGTTTCAAATTACAAAATTCTAAAATTTTACTTTTCTCTAGTAGATGCTCCTTTTGGGTAGATTCATTCAAAGAGGTTGGGTCTAAAAATAGCCTATTGAGGAAAGGGTTGATATTCATGATGCCCTTATTTCTTACATGAATATTCATGCAGTAACGGGTTAACTCTTTGCATGCTGGGTAACTGTCGTCTGCTACAATTGTTAAGTAATTTTTCCTTAAACTTCTTTCGAAATGCTCAGCTCGACTGTCAAATAGTTTGAATCCTAAAGATATACCAAGTCAATCAGCATCTCCCTGATGAATATTCATGTAAGGAATAATGACATCATGAATATTTATAAGCTATTTTTTTTTTATAAAAGCATATGTACACATAGTATTTTGGAAAACTGTTGTCAGATTTATTATAAATCTGAAAGCAAACAGAGCAGACCCTGGTCAGATGGCCCCTATAGGAGCTGTCTGATCTGCGTCTTCTAGAAAAGGTGTTTAGAAGGAAAGGATTAAATACATTGCAAGGGCAATACTTATGAACATCTTTCAATCTTAACACTTTGGATCTAAACAGTGTAATACATGTTTTGTTTGAAAAAAACCCAAAGAAATTTAAAGCACAGGACAATTTGTAATTGCTCATAAATATTGCAAAGGGGTATAATAGTTTTGTGCTAAGCCCCAATGGTGACAAAACACCATTTATCCAAACTAAAATCTCTTTATCTAAACTCAGCAATTTTCCTGTGAAGTCATCTAAATTTGCTAGAGTCAATTTGATATCCATTCACAAAACTGTTTACCCATTTCCCTCATAAGCTATTTTTAGATCCTACCTCTTTGAATATATCTACCGAAAAGGAGCATTAACTAGATTAAAGGAAATCTTTAGAATTCTGTAGTGTTGAAACCATTGTGATAAAAAGAGCATTTGCT
The DNA here is from genome assembly GCA_963576725.1 of Azorinus chamasolen. NCBI lineage: Eukaryota > Metazoa > Mollusca > Bivalvia > Cardiida > Solecurtidae > Azorinus > Azorinus chamasolen. Next base: position 59,763,842 of record OY755246.1, on the reverse strand, counting down.
CCTATGGAGCAAATGCTCTATTTATCACAATGGTTTCGGAAAGAGAGGTTTACGGAGGCGTCAATATGAGGGAATGGGTTAACACAGTAATTTCCAGAGATATGAATGAGATGCTTAACTCTTTACTCCATGAATATTTATGAAAGAAATAACAACATCATGAATATTAATTAGATTAATTTTTATAATGGCATATTAACGCATGCACATTTTGCCTAAGCAAAAACTGAAGAATCTGATCTATATTCTGATCAAATGGCTCTTATAGGAGCCGCCTGATCTGGATCGACTGTTTGCAAAGGCATAGAAAGGTTTATTTATGAAGCAACGGGTTAAATCAAACCCCCTTTTCACAAATTCATGTGTTGCGACTTTCCTTCGGAATTGTTTCTTCGAGACAATTCTAAAGAGTGGACGAAACATAGGGTTTGATGGAGAAATGACAATATTAGTATTTTAATCTGTATTTATGGCTCTGACTTTGTGACTAAAAGTATCAGAATTGCAAGACTGAAAGCCACAACACCGCAGAACTATTAATCTATACGACTATTAACCGTCTCATGCTAGTAGCATACATATCTGCACTTGCAAATAGTGTAGACCCATATAAGACAGCTCCTAGAGGATCTTGTGTGGCAGGAGTATAAATAGGGAAAATGCTTTAATAAAGCTTTTACCCGTTACTCCATAAATATGAGATTTCTACGCCTTTGCAAACAGAGTAGACCCTGATCAGACGGCTCCAGCCGTCTGATCAGGGTCTGCTCTTTTTGCTTATGACACAATATAAATAAATATTATTCTTTAGTTTCTGACATGGCCAAAACTTCCCGTGTCCATATGCCGTTATATCAAACTAATTAATATTCATATTATTTTATACATGAATATCCATGGAGTAAAGGGTCAATATAAAAGATAATCCAATATTAGTTTAACACAACCTAAACCAAATTGAGCTTTATCATTAATGAAACAAACAGAGCTGCCTAAATAAAGATGCCTATTTGTTGAGACATATAGTTATGCTCCTATAGGAGCTTTCTGCATAACTTCCGTCCTGCATTAAGCAACCACCTGCTTATAACGACAGCTATTGTTATTTTTGAAGTGGTCGCATTAGAGGGGTTCTACTGTATTCATGTAAGAAGTAATGATATCAGGAATATTAATCAGATATATTGTTATAACAGCACATGGACACAGGAATGTTTGATCATGGCAGATACAGGACAAATAGTACACCCCCTCTAAACTGGACATTTAATTTTAATATAAATATCGGTCTTGAAGACTGGTGGCAACTTAATTCAGGGAGCTTTCTGCATGACTTTCAACCTGCATTAAGCAGTCACCTGCCTAAAAGTATCTAAATTCTTATCAACTAGTTATCTACGAGAATTCCAGTTTAGAGGGGGTTTACTGTATTTCAAATACTAAAATCTCCACCTTCAAACCGTATGCTGTGACCACTCCTTAGAATCTTCTTAGATGAATATTCATGGAGAAAAGGTTTAAAACGAGGTTTTATTAACACATCTCATCAATGCTTCTGGCAGACCTTCTACAGAAAGCTTCAGGTTGAACCCAGCAATACACTATCAGCCCTCCAAGGGGTAATACAACATAACATCCATACACTTAAGACTCTACTTGCATTTGAATCAACAAATGTTTTCATCCAATACTAAAGAGTTCTTTTCCATCTCTGTATATATTGCACCAGGTCATACAAGCTTAACACTGCATTACAAGAAATTGTCAACTGAAAATGTTTTTTATCTACCACAAATTCTTATAGATTTTCTCCCATATGTTTTAACCCTTTCTCCGTTCTACATTTAGTCCAAATCTCAATACCTACTGATTATTCATGGATAAAATAGATATAATGAAATACAGAAGGTGGAATATGTTAGCCATTTTCGAAAGTAAAGAAACAGATCTATCGAATTCCACAAGCAAATAGAGAAGACCTTGATCAGATGGCTCCTACAGGAGCCATCTGATCTGTGTCTACTGTTTGCAAATGCGTGAAAACATGTTTATGTGAAGGAAAAGGTTAAAAAGGTATAATTGTTTCAAACAAGTTGGACCCTACAGAGATATCATTTTACTTGAAGTCTCATGAGGATCTAGGCTTTTTGCATTGGTTACAGTAAAACTTCTCTATAATGGCCACTAAATTGTGTTAATTAGTTGGTATTTAGGGTAGGTGGCTGCTTAAACCAAGGTGAAAGTAAAACAGAACTTTTCACCTGGCTTTAAGCAGCCACCTGCATTTAACAAAAATTACTTGATGTAAATCAGTGGCCGTTATAGAGAGGTTTTACTGTATTAGGAACTAGAATTAAGAATTAGAAACTGTTTTTAACAAAGAAATAAAACTGCCACTTTCTTGACCAAAAACATTCTTTTTTTGCACAAAATTACAAGACCAGAGAAGGATACAAAGAGAACTGGGCATGCAACACCAAACAGAATAAACCTGGACCAGCCATCAAATTAGAATAAGACTTCTGATCTGGGTCTACACTGACTGAATTGTGAGCCCTAGGCCATCTGTAAAAAACAAACAAATTATTTGCAGTGACTCTTACCAATTTTACTTCAGCATGTATATTACTCTACCTTTAACCCTTTCCCTCAAATAAACGAGTTTTCACGCATTTGCAAACAAAGTAGACCCAGATCAGACGGCTCCTAGAGGAGCTGTCTGACCAGGGTCTACTCTGTTTGCTAATAGAATTTGATAGATCTGTTTCCTTGCTTTCTAAAATGTCTACAATGTTCCACCTTCCATATTTCTTTATAACTACATGTATTTTGTTAATGAATGTGCAGTAGGTATTGAAATTTGGCCTAAATACAGAACAGGGAAAGGGTTAAAGATCACCAAGAACAGTGAAAAAGTATCAAATAATTATGACCCCGAGCTACAGATAAAGGTGCGTACCCAAATACTGCGTCATTTCTCCACCAAACCCTATACTTATACTGTGAACACTCTTTGGAATCACCCCGAAGAGATGATTCTAAAGAGTGGTCATAATATAGGGTATGGTGGAGATATAATGGAGCTATTCTTGAAAACATTTAAATTTACGCATCTTATCTGGACCTCTGTTGACCAATAGAAAAATTGGAAATTTGAAACATTTTTTTTTTTCTTTCAAATTTGTTATTGATTTTGAGGAATGTGATTTGTGGGAAGTAGGCGGGCCACTGCTAACAAATGTTTTTTAAGGATGGCCTTTACATCAAATGGCACTGTCCAGTAACTCTATCATGCACTCAATCTGCAGATGGCTGAATTATCTTCTACACACTGCTTTAGAATGAAATGGATATTTGATACTTAACGAAAGCAGCCACTGAAAATTTTGACAATCTAAACAGCTGAGATGATTTTGGTACAGAGATGCAGATCAATAAAACATATTTTTTTTATTGTTTTTTTTAAAGCAACGTTACTTCCTTCTTGTTATGCTAGTACAATAAAAAAAACCTTTAAACCGGAATTCAAGTAGAGAAGAATTTGTATACTTTTAGGCAGATGGCTGCTTAATGAAGAGTGAAAGTCATGCGGAAAGCTCATAGAGGAGCTTTCTGCGGGACTGTCAACCTGCATTAAGCTGCAACCAATATTGGATCCAATACCAACATTTATACCAAGTTTAATATCCGGATTATAGGGGTTTCACTGCATACAGTAGAACCTGTCTATTGTGACCACATTAAGAATAAACATTTGGGTATATAAAAGCAGGTAGTTACTTAACCCTTTCCCTCATATAAACACCTTTTCATGCATTTGCAAACAGAGAAGACCCAGATCAGACAGCCGTCTAATCAGGGTCTGCTCTGTTTGCTAATGGAATTTGAAAGATTCGTTTCTTTCGTCTCTAAAATGGCTAAAATGTTCCACCTTCCACATTTCATTATAACTATTTTTCTCCATGAATATTCAGTAGGTATTGAAATTTGTAATAAACATAGAACAGGGAAAGTGCAAATTCATCCTGCATTAAGCTACCATCTATCTTAACCCTTTCCTACATAAATACACCATTCTATGTCCTAGCAAGCACAGCAGACCCATATCAGATGGCGCCCATAGGAGCTGTCTGATCAGGGTCTGCTCTGTTTGCTTATGATATAATAAAGATATGATTCTACAGTTTCTGACATGGCCAAAATTCCTGTGTCATATGTAACTTTAACAATTAATTGATATTCATGGTGTCATTTTTTCTTGCATGAATATTCATGGGGTAAAGGGTTAAGCTATCGCCTATCTTAACCCTTCGCTTGCTGAATTTTAAAATACATGTCCCCTTCTTTACCCATGCCCTGTTGTATAATTACATATATCTTCATTGTGTACAAGTATTTTGCTGTGCAATCACTGCTGTGGAGTGCACTGGTTGCACAATCAATTTGTAAATAGTGCAGACCCTGATGAGACAGCTCCTGCAGTAGCTGTCTCATCTGGGTCTTCACTATTTACAGGTAGGTATATTGACGTGAATAGCAAGCGAAGGGTTAAACCCTCCAGAATACGACTTGTATAGGGTAGTCACTGTATATGAGTTTTACTGTGGTATTCCTGCCTTCCTTTTCCTCCAAGCCAATAAGCTGTCAGCAGTCTCTTCCTCTAACCCACTTTTATTTTAGTTCCCCAAATCCTCATTAAGGAAATATATGTATATATATATTTTTCATATATATATATACATATTTAAAGAGAACTAGCAGTTATCACAATATAAAACTTCGGCAACCTGTTACCAAAGTAACCGCCACAGTCAAACTCGCTTCACATGTTACAGTATTGTCCATTCATCTTTAGAAACTGAAAAGAAAAAGAAAATCATGTCGGTTAATATCACATACATACATTTCTTATGATTACAAAGTCAAAGACGTCCTACACTGTTAGACAATTTAAAAAAACAACTTTAGTCCTTTACATATTTTAACACTGTGTATCTTTGCAAATAGTTTTGACCCAGATGAGCTGCTAAGTAGATCGATGTCTCATCAGGATCCAAACTGTTCACGACTCTAATTGCAGGCTTGAAAACATTTAATATTATTTAAAAACTGAAGTAGGCAACTATATTTGCCCAGTCGCACACACATATACTATCTCAAGTTGACCACACAGGCTCAGTAAAAACAAGAGAGACCAAAGTGATTCATGCTTTGCAAAGCTAAATATAATAAGGTGTGTAACTATGAAATGTAAGATACAGTTGAACTTCGATATCTCGAACTCGGATAACTCGAACTTCGGGATAACTTGAACTTAAAGTTTGGTCCTTCCAAAATCTTACAATACAGAATTACTCTAAAATGTACCACTACGCATATCTAAAAACATATTTCACAGCTTAATGCAGGTCTACAGTAATGCTGTAGACCTGCATTAAGCTGTGAACTTGAGAAATTGTCCAGATCAAAAATCGGATAACTCGAACTTCCGTTATCTCGATCTAATTTATATAGTCCCTTGAAGTTCGAGATATCGAAGTTCAACTGTATATATCTCCACCAAACCATAATCATATCCTCATATTGACACCTCTGTAAACATCATCTTTAGAAACCATTGTGATAAATACAGCTGCATTTTTAATGTAGGAGCAAATGCTCTATTCATCACAATAGTTTCAAAACAACATAATTCTAACTTTTTTCCTTTTGGCTAGTAAATGCTCATTTTCAGTAAATTTTGTCAAAAAGGTTGGGTCTAAAAATAGCCTATAAGGTAATGGCTTAGCACGTTGGTACTCATTAGAACATAATGCAACAACCAATCTAGATTCTAGCTATTCTCCACAAGAAGCGTTTTGATGGGAAACAAGCTTACCTGTATCACTAATGAGGGTCCTCTTGCCACAATTTCTGGAGGAAGCTGACTTAGAGGACAGTTCTCAATACTCATGATTTGTAAGTTATAACACAGTGCTAACTCGTACGGTAGCGAGTGAAGGTCTTGGTTATCATTTATGTACAGGGACTCCAAGCTCTCCAAAGCACCTACAACACAAACAGTACTCACTGTAAGGCATGTAGCAACATATACAATTGGTATAAAATGTACAGAGGGACAAGAGCTGTAGGCAACCTAGGTAAAACCAGAACAAATCAAATACTTAACCCTTTCCTCCATAAATACGCCTTTCTAGGCCTCTGTAAAAGTCACTTCTTGAAACCATTGCGATAAATATAGCATTTGCTCCTATAGGAGCAAATGCTCTATTTATCACAATGGTTTCAAACTACAAAATTCTAAAATTTTACTTTTCTCTAGTTAATGCTCCTTTCTGGTAGATTGTTCAAAGAGGTTGGATCTAAAAATAGCCTATGAGGGAATGGGTTAAATTGTCATTTATCCACCAACCCCTATGTTGTGACCACTCTTTTAGAATCATCTCCGAGACACAATTCTAAAGAGTGGTCAAAACATAGGGTTAGGTAGAGAAATAAAAATGCTGAAAATGTTTTAATTCACACAACTTAGCTGGACCTCTGAAAATATTATAGGTAATAATAAATGTACAGAAGGACAAGAGAGTCCAGAGCTGAAGGCATGAATTATACCTAGGAAACTTCAATAAATATTTTAGATATTTCTCCACCAAACCCTACTTTGCAGATACCCATTAGAATCTCCTAGATATGGAGAAATGGTCACAAAAGAGAAATACAAAATGTAATGTGATCGGACTATGGCATCTTTTCCATGCAATAAAACTGTTTCAACAACAAATATTGGCTTCATACATACCTATTTCTGTTGGTATGGAAGTGAGATTATTTTCCCCAGCACCTAAATATTGTAAGTTACTTAAACACCTGAAAAGAGGAGTGAGAATTTTATGAAATATACAAATCATAAAACTATGCAGGAACATATTACTATTTAGCAGATAAATATTAACTCTAGCGGTGAAACTGATTACCTATGCAAACAGTTTCGATCCAGATGAGATGCCGCATAATGCGGCGTCTCATCAGGATCCAAACTGCTTGTCACTTTGACCACATTTTTGCAAAGAAATAAGAGAAATCTTATTTTTAGAATTGAAACAGACGACAATTGTTGCAGACAAAAATTACTTAGCATGCAAAGAGTTAACAGACTGATATTTTAGTGGTCACCTGGTTTTAACCCTTTCCATGTTCTATGTTAATTTCAAATTTCAATACCTACTGAATGTTCATGGACAAAATATTTATAATGAAATGTGGAAAATGGAACATTGTTGCCATTTTGGAAAGTAAAGAAACTGTTCTATTGAATTCCATTAACAAACTGAGCTGATCCTGAATGATAAGATAGCTCCTACGGGAGCTGTCTGGTCAGGGTTTACTCTGTATGTCAAGTAATCTATATAAGAGTAAGAGTTAAACAAGAAATCACATTCATGTATATATCATATCTATCTACTCAACTGATCGAGGTCTTCACAGTTAGCAAATATTCAAATGCCTTTTTCCTATGACATAGTTAACACTGAATCTGTGATTACCTTGGTAAACAGTTTGGATCTAGATGAGATGCCAAGAAAACCAGCTTCTCATCAAGATCCTCACTGTTTGACTGCTTATTTGAAGAGAACTACTAACACAAAAATGATCTTTCATTGTTGCAGCAAACAACCATTTTTTGCAGATGTAAATTACTTAGGATGCAAAACAATAAGATTATGACAACACAAGCATTGAGTACATACCCGATTGCCCTTGGTAATGATGTAAGTTGATTTGTTTGTACAACTAGCCGTTTCAACTCTCTTAGTTGACCTGAAAAAATAATAAAAATTAAAATTTAAGATTCCAAACTGGTTTAACCCTTTCCCACATATAAACGTGTTTTCACGCATTTGCAAACAGAGTAGACCCAGATCAGACGGCTCCTAGAGGAGCCGTCTGATCAGGGTCTGCTCTGTTTGCTAATAGAATTTGAAAGGTCTGTTTCTAAAATGTCTATAATGGTCCACCTTTCATATTTATTTATAACTATTTTATTAATGAATATTCAGTAGGTATTGAAATTTGGGCTAAGTATAGAATAGGGGAAAAAAATCCCGGTAAATATTGTTTAACCCTCACCTGATGAATATTCATAAAGAAATAATGAAAGTATGAATAAAAACCAGTCAATTTATATAAAGGTATCATGAACAAGGAATGTTTTACCACACAGAGACTTTAGAATCAGATCTGTATCATTTAATAAGCAAATACAGCATACCTTGATCAGACGGCTCCTGCAAGAGCCGTCTGATCTGGGTCTACTCTGTTTGCAAAGGTATTAAAAGCTGTCTCTATCTGGTAAATGGTGAACCCTTGTTCATCTAAACATCACTTGTACAGTAGTTTTTTTAATGACCATGGCAATAGTCAAATAACAACAACACTTCCATTTTAACTCAGATTTAAAATATATACAAGTTAATCTTTTATTACTTGGGTCTTCTGTTTGCAAAAGGGGATGAGTTAAAGTCACCGTACACAAGGATATAACAATGGACTTATGTACATAAGGAGAAGCAAGAGCTACATGCCTCCCACCTAACCCATTTACGACTTTCTTTCTTACTGCACTTTCCCAATGATGTAATATGAACAATCCTAATTTTCATTTAACACTACTCCATGAATACGCCTTTCTACATCTTTGCAAACAGAGTAAACCAAGAACTGAATGTTAGATCAGGGTTTGCTCTGTTTGCTTAAGATATAATACAGATATGACTCTACAGTTTCTGCAATGGCCAAAACATCTGGTGCCCATATGTTAATATAACAAAAAATATAATTAATATTCATGATGTCATTATTTCTTACATGAATATTCATGGAGTAGAGTGATAAACAGTGTTTCTGCAAGAGTTATTTTACAACTGTAAGTTTAGGAAAATAATTTGTGAAGCAAACAGTGCATACCTTGGAGCCCTCTGATCATGGTCTTCACTGTTTGTCTATGTCCCCATTAAGGGACACAAAGCATCAATGGGTCAAGTACCTAGCTGGTCTTCAGCAACACAAGATACAGATTGTATGGGGGAAGAGTGCTGAACTATACTTTACCTATTTCTTGTGGGAGGGATTCCAATTTGTTTTCTTCTAAATCTAACACTTGCAACTTCTTCAGATTCCCAATACTGGCAGGCAACCGCTGAAATTAATACAGAAAATAACTTTCATTGCACCATACGACTTAACCCATTCCCTCATAGGCTATAACCTCTTTGAATAAATTGACAAAAATGGAGCATTAATTAGAGAAAATAAAATTTTTAGAATAGGCTATTTTAGACCCAACAATTTTGAATAAATCTACGGAAAAGGAGCATTTACTAGAGAGAGCAAAATTTTAAAATTTCGTAGTTTTGAAACCATTGTGATAAATAGAGTCGTCAATATGAGGGAATGGGTTAAAGGCTCATCTTTGGAGTAAAATGTTAAGTAAAGAAAACTCATGCTGTACCTACCCTTAATAAATTATTACTAAGAATAAGGACTTCTAACTTCTCCAGATTCTGAATGTCATCTGGAATTCTAGTCAGCTGGTTAGTACCCAGGTTTAACTCAACCATGTTCGTCCAATTGCCAATATCTGTAAGATACAAACATTTTTACATTAGGGAAAACTGAACAACATTACACAAAATACACACACAACCAATTTCACATGATAACAAGAGTGCCAGTGAGCACAATATACGCCCGTCAAGGTTTTGTTCAACATAAACTGGGGTTAACGTATTTGCTAAATTCAAATTCTAAGTCCAATTTTGCGACCAAGTTTTAAGGTTGTCAATAGGCATACTTTAACAAAAAACCTTAACCAAAAATTCTATATTAAAAAGTGCCATAATTGTGTCTAAATGCTTGAGATGAAGATGAAGCTTCTGATGCTTAACAAATGTTATGTACTCTTGCCTACAGGTGAAGCTTGTGATGGTGAACAAGTGTTCCAAGTTTAAAAGCTTAATCTAAAAGGGTTATGAAAATAAGTGGACTTTAACAAAGCCTTAACCAAAAATTCTAAGTTAAAAAGGGGAATAATTCTGTCAAAATGCTTGACAGAGTTGTTTTCTCTTGCCTACAGGTGAAGATTGTTACAGTGAACAAGTGTTCCAAGTTTAAAAGCTTTATCTCAAAGGGTTATGTAAATAAATGGACTTTAACAAAGCCTTAACCAAAACTTCTAAGTTAAAAAGGGGCATAATTCGGTCAAAATGCTTGACAGAGTTATTTTCTCTTGCCTACAGGTGAAGGTTGTGACGGTGAACAAGTGTTCCAAGTTTAAAAGCTATATCTTAAAGGGTTATGTAAATAAATGGACTTTAACAAAGCCTTAACCAAAATTTCTAAGTTAAAAAGGGGCATAATTCAGTCAAAATGCTTGACAGAGTTATTTACCCTTGCCTACAGGTGAAGGTTGAGATGGTGAACAAGTGTTCCAAGTTTCAAAGCTTTATCACAAAGTGTTATGTAAATAAGTGGACTTGTTCCACATAAATTGAGGTTAACATTTTTGCTTAACGCAAATGCTAAACGCAAATTCTAAGTCCAATTAAGCGACCTTGACCTTGGATAAATGAGCCGGGACTTGGCAGGCTACTGTAGCATGTCTAGATAAACATTTTGGTTAAATTTGGGACAGATCCACCAAGCGGAACTTGAGTTAGAGATGTTACAGACAGACAGACCGGTTAACATTTTTGCTAAACGCAAATTCTAAGTCCAATTGTGTGACCTTGACCTTGGATAAACAAAACGGGACTTGGCAGGCTACTGTAGCATGTCTAGATAAACATTGTGGCTAAATTTGAGAAGGATCCACCAAGCGGAACTTGAGTTAGAGATGTTACAGACGGACAGACGGACAGACAACCAGACAACCAGACGGACAGACAGCGCCATTCCATAATACGTCCCGTTTTTTCAAACGGGCGTATAAAAACGAAATCTGCTCAAATTGCCAAATTCTTTAACTCTCATAATAGCGTTCATACAAAATGAAACAGTATATTTTATGAAGAGGATTTTGAATGATAGTGAACACTTTGATCAGAGGGCTTCTCTGAAATCTCAGATTTGGTCTACACTGATTGTTAATGACAGTACAATTATTTACCACTTTGCAAGGATTAACAGGCAAAGGAATATTTCTATTCTGAAATTAGAAAACTGACTCAATCAGAGAGGGCCCTGCAGATTATCTTTCGTTGAATATGGCAATTTTGATAAATCAAGGGCAGATAACTCTAGACATGGTGATCTCATTCAACCCAAACAATAAAGGTGTCTTCCTCTCATAATACTAAGCATATGCCCTTTATATGAACCAAATATATGAGGTACTATTTGAGTTATCACGTCACATTAAAAGTTTATGGCATTTTGGATGAATCAAGGGCAGATGATAACTCTAGACATAGTGATCCAATTCAACCCAAAACCTACAGAGGATCTTCCTCTGATGATACTGAGAATATGCCCTTAATATGAAACCAATATATGAAGTACTGTTTGAGTTATTGCTTCACATCAAAATTGTAAACAAAAGTTTATGGCATTTTGAATGAATCAAGGGCAGAAAACTCTAGACATAGTTATCAGATATAACCAAAAAACTACAGGCGTCTTCCTCTGATGATACTAAGCATATGCCCTTAATATGAAACCAATATGAAGTAATGTGAGTCATCGCTTCACATCAAAATTGTTGGTGGACGGACAGACAGACAGAAAATGTGACTCCTATAGGGCTCCTGCATTTTCAATGCAGGGCCCTAATAATAATTATTAAATTATTTTATACAGCAGCATTAACTAGTCAATCACATTTTTTCACTTCCAAAATGAGAGCAAACAAGAGGGCCAGAATGGCCCTGAAGCGCTCACCAGACAATCAGAGGAGAAGATTTTCAAAGTTTCTATTGAAAGCTGGCTACTCCTGGGGCAGGGTCAATTTTGACCACAGGGGTATAATTTATATAACATTTGTAGAGGACCTGAACATGAAGCTATGTGCCAAATATGAAAGTTATGAACCTTCCAGTTTCAGAGAAGATTTTCAATGTTTTTACTATATATTTTTATTGAAAACTGACCACCCCTCGGGTGGGGCCAATTTTAATCCCAGGGGCATAATTTAAACAAGGCCATACAAAGTTCTGACTAAAGGCGATCAACTGTTCTTCTGAACGGGTATGTGTACCCTTGCATTCCAAACTGATTTTTTGCATTTGAATATTATTATAAATTATTACATAATAATTGCATAATCATAAGTATAAATTAATAGTTTCAAGTAATACAATTTCATGTTAAAAAATATTTCATAATTTATTTGAAATCTTTAATTTGGCATTCTGGAGTCTTTACATGATTTACCCTTCTTCTGAACTGCAGGGCAGGTTATAATAATATCATAATGCCAATCACTATTATTAATTAACCCTTCCCTCATACAAACGTGTTTTCACATTTTTGAAAACAGTAGACCCAGATTGGATGCCTCCTATAGGAGCCATCTGATCAGGGCCTGCTGTGTTTGTAAATGGAATTTTACACATCTGTTCCTTAAGTTTCTAAAATGGCTACAATATGTTCCACCTACTATATTTCATTATAACTATTTTGTAGATGAATATTCAGTAGGTTGTGAAATTTGGGAAAAAATGACTACAATGTTCCACCTTCCATACTTCATTTTAACTATTTTGTTCATGAATATGCAGTAGGCATTCAAATTAATAATAAACATAGAACAGGCAAAGGGTTAAGGCACAGAGCTCCAGCACCAGATACAGGTGACCTAAAAATAGCCACTGGTCATCTATCCCACTGCTTGACTGGATGACCTATTTATGAGCAAAGAGAAGATGCTTAAAATGGCAGTCAGCTATAAGTTTGCTAGAAAACTGTCCACCTTATGGTGTAGCCAATTTTGACCACAGGAGCATAATTTATATAACTTTTGTAGAGAACCTGAACATGATGCTATGTGCCAAATATGAAGGCTGAGAACCTTCCAGTTACAGAGGAGATGATATTCAAAGTTCACTATATGTTTCTATAGAAAACAATGCACCCCTGGGGTGGGGCCAATTTTGACCCTAGGGACATAATTTATATAACTTTTGTAGAGGACCTACAGATGATGCTATGTGCCAAAGATGAAAGCTGAGACCCCTGTAGATTCAGAGGAGAAGAATTTTAAAGGTTCAAATTGTTGACGACCGACGACGGACGACGCACGCCGACGGACGACAGACATCAGGCTATCACAAAAGCTCACCCTGAGCGCTTTGTGCTCTGGTGAGCTAAAAACACACTAAGGGAGACAACTGAATACTTACCTAGAGGTAGAGAAGTGAGCTGGTTATCTTTCATGTTCAATTTAGAGAGACATTTGGCTTGAGAAAATATTCCGTATGGAATTTTGTTTATCTGGTTATGCTCCATGTTTATTGACTGAAAACAAATGACGATACAATTGATATGGTCTGAAATCAATCTTACTTCACCAGATATCAAATCAAGTTTAATAGAACTACTACATGAATCAAAGAAATCAATAATACACAAATTACAGTTCTTCATTTATCTATTATGCCTTTTCTCTGTTCTGCAAACAGAGTAGACCCAGAGCAGATGGTTCCTAGAGGAACCATCTGCTGCGGGTCTGTTCCGTTTGCTTCAGATATGATATAGATCTGATTATACAGTTTTTCGTCAAAGTAAAAAATTCCGTTGACAGTCAACATTACAAAAGTTCAGCTAATAAATATCCTCAATGTCATTATTTCAAACTGAACAGTGAAAGGGTCATAATATATCAGGGATGTGACTTGACTAAATATTCTCACACAGAAAGTATCTCTTACATTCAACCTGTGAAACTATCATTTCTGAAAAGACCAGAACCAAACAAGCAGGTTTTCTGCAGGAGCAACAGAAGGTTACACTCTGAATTCTGATCATATGAGGAGAACATATCCTTGCCATTTTTGGTCTTGCACAGATGTTAATTACTGATCATGTCACAGCCCATAGATAAATTTTACTTTAATAGTATTTTTCAATGAATATATCTCTTACCAAAAAGAGAACCACAACTGGACGCCAAATCTGACAAGTACATTGTATTCAAAATTTTCTAAAAATATAATACAATCATACACTGAAAGAAGACTTTATATATAAAAAAAATACACACCTCCACAGAACAAAACTGTGATGGCCCTCCCGTTGGGTAGGACTGGAAAGCATTTCTTGGAACTGTGAATGCTTTAAGACTTGTCAAACTTGACAATAATCCCTCCTGAAACAAAGAATATGAACTGTTTTATTTCAGATTATCCTGTGTTCAGGTCATTACAAAAATCAGGGTCTGCTCTGTTTGCTTATGAATTCTACCAATACCAAAAACTCCTGTGTACATATGCAATTATAAATGAAATGCTATATACAGTAAAACCTCTCTATAACGACCACAAAATTGTTTTAACTAGTTGGTATTTTGGGCAGGTGGTTGCTAAAAGCAAGGTGAAAATAAAACAGAACGCTCCTATAGGAGCGTTCTGTTTTACTTTCACCTTGCTTTAAGCATCCACCTGCCTTTAAACACAAAATACTTGATGTAATTTAGTGGTCGTTATAGAGAGGTTTTACTGTCTTTATATTTTACATGAACATTCAAAAGGGAAAGAGTTATATCATGAGTATCATTTGTTATCAACTTTTATAATGATACATGTGCAAGGGAATGTTTTAGTCAAAGTAAGAGCCGTCCGATCAAGGTCTGCTGTGTTTGCTTTCAAAGTAATATAGATCAGATTCTACGAACACGGCAGACCTTGATCGGACGGCTCCTACAGGAGTCATCTGACCTAGGTCTACTCTTTTTCCAAAGGCATAGTGAAGGAGTTAGAATAGTTTTGCACCAAGCCCTCGATTTTTTATCAACTTTTATAATGGTATATGTGCAAAGGAAATTTTCAGTCATAGTAGAAACTGTAGAATCTTATTTATATTACTTTGAAAGCAAACACAGCAGAAAGGTGTATTTATGGAGAAAAGGCTTAAGGCAATAAACGCAAAACCTATTGAAAACATTGGTAAAATAGCGTAAGAAACATGTGCATGTACAGTACAACCTCTCTATAACGGCCACAAATTTGTGTTAATTAGTTGGTATTTAGGACAGATGGCTGATTAAAGCAAGGTGAAAGTAAAACAGAACGCTCCTATAGGAGCGTTCTGTTTTACTTTCACCTTGCTTTAATCAGCCACCTGCCTTTAACACAAAATATTTGATGTAATTTAGTGTCCGTAATAGAGAGGTTTTACTGTATATATATATCAATTCTACTCTAGGTATGTTGATCACAAATAATACTCAATCTAAACCCAGTGTATCACACCTTTGATCTCTCCATGTATGCCTTCTTGTTAACCCTTTCCCTGTTCTATGTTTATTCCAAATTCCAATACCTACTTAGTATTCATGGATAAAATAGTTAAAATGAAATATGGAAGGTGGAGCATTGTAGCCATTTTAGAAAGTAAAGAAACATCTTTCAAATTCCACTAGCAAACAGAGCAGACCCTGATCAGATGGCTCCTCTAGGAGCCATCTGATCTGGGTCTACTCTGTTTGCAGATGCGTGAAAACCTGTTTATATGAGGGAAAGGGTTAACCCCATACATGATACAGACATATATTTACACACTTGCAAAGAGAGAAGGTCCTAATTAGACAGCTCCTACAGGAGGCTCAAGCTGTCTGATCTGGATCTACTCTTGTCTGCTAATGGAATAACGTAAGACTGATTCTGCAGTCTCTGTCAGGGTACAAGGTTCCCTTGTTCATATACCATAATAAAAACCCAGCATAATTAACCCTTTCCCTCATAATCGTGTTTTCACGCATTTGCAAACAGAGTAGACCCAGATCAGACGGCTCCTAGAAGAGCCATCTGATCAGGGTCTACTCTGTTTGCTTATAGAATTTGATAGATCTGTTGTTTTACTTTCTATAATGTCTACAATGTTCCACCTTCAATTTCTTTATAACTAGTTTGTTAATAAATATTCAGTAGGTACTGAAAATTGGCCTAAATACAGAACAGGGAAAGGGTTATTATCCATCAGGTTGAAGGTTAACGTTTCCTTTAACCCTTTCCCTGTTCTATATTGTTTTCCCTAAATTTCAATACTTATTTAACATCCATGGACAAATTAGTTATAATGAAATATGGAAGGTGGAACACTGTAGCCATTTTAGAAACTAAAGTAACAGATCTATCAAATTTCATTAGCAAACAGAGCAGACTCTGATCAGATGGCTCCTATAGGAGCCATCTGATCTGAGTCTTCTCTGTTTGCAAATGTGTGAAAAGGCATTTATATGATGGAAAGGGTTAATGCATTCACATCCAAAGAATATTTCATTACACCAAGCAGTAGTAAGAGCTCTTTTTACAATCTCTCTGTTAGCGAATTTGTGACCAATTCGAACAGCTTAGATCCAGATAACATTACCAGTGACTTTATGTTTAATCTGGATCAAAACTGTTTGCAAGTGTTACACATCAATGTCGAAAGAGTTAGTTGCTAATGTTTTGTGAATAGAAGATCAATAACAGCTGGCAAAACTAGCACTAGTGTCAATTACATAAACATTCCATTTCTGTCATAGTAGTATGATTTACTCCAATCCTCCTACATATCAAACAGACAAATTTAGGCAAATCAGGGTCTATATTTGTATAATACTACGTAAGACTAATTACGTGTTGTCAAAATGGTGCCAAATTGACTTCTTAAACTTTGAAAATTTCATGCCTTCGCATACATATACCATTATAAAATTCAGTTAATAAAAATCAACCCTTTCCTCCATAAGCTCTTTTTAGACTCAACCTCTTTAAATGAATATACCCAAAAGGAGCATTTACTAGAGAAAAGATTTTTTTTAGAATTTTGTAGTTTGAAACCATTGTGATAAATAGAGCATTTGCTCCTATAGGAGCAAATGCTCTATTTATCACAATGGTTTCAGAGGCGTAGAAAGGCGTATTTAATGAGGAAAGGGTTAACCCTTCTCTTGCTGAATTTTAAAATACATTTCTCCTTCTTTACCCATGCCCTGTTGTATAATTACATATATCTTCACTGTGTACAACTATTTCGCTGTGCAATCACTGCTGTGGAGTGAACAATCAACTTGTAAATAGTGCAGACCCTGATGAGACAGCTCCTGCAGGAGCTGTCTCATCTGGGTCTTCACTATTTACAGGTAGGTATATTGACGTGAATAGCAAGCAAAGGGTTAATGATGTCATTATTTCTTACATTAATATTCAAGTTCTGATGATTGACAAAATATATCCCACCGAGCCGGGGTTTCAAAGAAAATACCTGACCTAGGTCTACACTATTAACCTTTCCCTTCATATAAACACATTTTCATGCATTTGCAAACAGAGTAGACCAAAATCAGACGGCTCCTATAGGAGCCGTTTAATCAGGGTCTGCTCCATTTGCTTTTGACATTATACAGATCTGATTCAACAGTTTTTGTCAAAGCAAAACATTTCCTTGAATATTATACATTATAAAAATACAGCTGATAAATATTCATGATGTCATTATGTCTTACATGAATTTTAAACAGGCAAAGGGTTAACAAACACCATGTATCCCTTCATACCATGGCAATGGTCACTATGAGAATGCCGGCGCTAATTACTTCAGTGAGACAACATTTTCTCCATGGTCATAAAAAGAACCTAAAGTGCTAATTGCTATAGCGAGATGCTGTACACAACAAAGTGTGTCTTTGACAGAATGCTTTCAGCACCTGCTGTCAGGTGTGATGGAGGGGGAAAAAAAGAACGCTTTCTTGCACGCTAGTAGCAAAGACTAGCCATCATGATTGCAAACAGATTGGATCCTGATGAGATATAGACAATTTCGAACTTTTTTACCTCTTTGAATGCTGAATTTATTTTCAAAATGGAATGGTCAATCTTTCATTTACACAGGGTATAATCTGCGAGAGAATTTGGAATGATTTGCGAGAGAATTTGGAATGATTAACAGTGCAAACCCTGATTAGCGGGCTCCTCAAGGAGCCCTCTGATCTGGGTCTACACTGTTAGCAAATGCCAGAACAAATCTTTCATCACATTCAAAGGGTGAAAAGGAATGTGAAATGGTCTACCATTGTTTACCAGTAGAGCCTAATGAGAATGAAAAGATTAAATATGTGTTAACCCTTTCCTCCATAAATACGCCTTTATACACCTCTGTAATAACCACTTCTTGAAACCATTGGGACTGTTTATCACAAAGGTTTCAAATTACAAAATTCAAATTTTTTTACTTTTCTCTAGTAAATGCTCCTTTTGAGTACATTCATTAAAAGAGGTTGGGTCTAAAAATAGCCTATGGAGGAAAGGGTTAAAGGATTTTGAAAGCCAAATAATACAGACCACGATTACAGGGCTCCTCTAAGAGCTCTTGGTTTACACTGTTAGCAAATGCTGCATAACTCATTCCTGCCATCAAAGGTTTTAAATAAAAGAATGAGGACAGAGAACTTTTGCCAGATAAACAGTTTCATTACTTAACCCATTCCCTCATATTGGCACCTCTGTAAAAGTCACTTTCGAAATTCCCAAACCATTGTGATAAATAGAGCATTTCCTCCATAGGAGCAAATGCTCTATCTATCACAACAGTTTCAAAACAACACAATTCTAAATTGTTCCTTTTCTCTAGTAAATGCTCCTTTACAGCAGATTTATTCAAAGTGGTAGGATCTAAAAATAGCCTATGAGGTAATAGGTTAATTGGCAGTCCTGGTCTAGCACTCACTGGTAATGTAGATATATTATTTCCCTCTACGTTGAACTCGTCCATCATTGTGCAGTTGGCCAGCGACGCTGGTACACACGTCAGTCTATTATATCTGAAACAATATGTAACTTATGCTTAAATGACGAAGAGTACTTTACACACCGCATACATTACCCCAATACAAAAATACATAACCTTTGACTTATGTCATAAATAATGATTATGTTAAAAGAACAGGGCCCCAGGTCATATAACTTTTGAGTTTGAGTTCACTATCAAGTATCTGATTGGTCAGATTTTGCACTTGCTCGTGAACTGGCCAATCCTATGCTTGAGAATGAACCTGGACTTAATAATACATGTTACAGATAAAGGTGCGTACCCAAATAATAAAATCGTCATTTCTCCACCAAACCCTATACTGTGACCACTCTTTAGAATTGTCTCGAAGAGACGATTTTAAACAGTGGTCACAGTATAGGGTCTGGTGGAGAAATGATGATTTTAGTATTTGGGTATTCACCCTTATTTTGTAGCTCTGCTATTGTGTCAGAATACCTCACCATATACCTTAATCTTATCCCAGTTATTGACTTTGAAAGACCTAATGAGTCAGACCTTCTAAGCAACTTACCTTAACCTAGTTATTGACTTCAACTAGCCTAATGAATCAGAAATATATACCCAATTACCTTAATCCTAACCTAGTTGTTGACTTCAAATTGCCTCTTGAGTCAGAAATATCTAACAAACTTACCTTAACCCTAACCTAGTTATTGACTTCAAATTGCCTATTGAGTCAGGAATATCTAACAGCTCATTGTGCTGGAGATCCAGAGAGCTCAGCATAACACAGTTGCCAATCTCTGAAAAAGAAACAATGTCGTCAAATGTACAGTAAAACCTGTTTACAGCAACCACCCAAAATAAGTCAAATTCTGGGTTATAATGGATGGTAGCTTAACCCATTTGCGCCCAGTGGATTCCATGCTTATATATTGGATTAGTCTTGTTTTTTATCTAAGGGGTGCCTGGCCTAAATTTTCAATTTCGTTTCGTTTTATATTGAAATTCCTATCAGCAAACAGTGTAGACTGATCAGACGCCGCATTATGTGGCGTCTGACCAGTCTACACTGTTTGCCTATGTCCCATATATGGGATCGTGGGATCAAATGGTTTAACCCTTTCCCTGTTCAGTATGTATGTAAGAGATAATGATATCAAGAATATATATTAGCTGAAGTTTTATATCAAGGAATTTTTTTTGCTTTAACCCATTCCCTCATATTGACGACTTTTGACGACTCTGTAAAAGTCACTTTGTGAAACCATTGTGATAAATAGAGCATTTGCTCCTCTAGGACCAAATGCTCTATTCATCACAATGGTTCCAACTATAAAATTCTAAAATATTCCTTTTCTTTAGTTAATGATCCTTTTCGGTAGATTTATTCAAAGAGGTCGGGTCTAAAAATAGCCTATGAGGTAATAGGTTAACAAAAACTGCAGAATCAGATTTATATCATGTCAAAGGCAAACAGAGCAGACCCTGATCAGAAGGCTCCTATTTATATGAGGGAAAGGTTTAAAGAACATGAAGTTGCTGAACTTTTCTCAACCTGACCAACAATTTATTTACTTTGCAGCAAATTTAATCTTTAATCTTGAACCATGTTATATATACACAGTAAATAAACTGTTAGGTTAAATTGGTATAAGAGACTAAGATCATGCTCAATTTCAAGATGATTTGGTGCACTATTGTGAAACGAAGGTCAGAACTAACCAATCATTATCTACTGTGGATAATCTGTATAAAATGGAAGTGAAATATCAAATTTATTGCAACTTAAATTCTGCATTAAGCTACGACTTCCCAGTTTTCTTAACCCTTTCCTCCATAAATACGCCTTTCTACGCCTCTGTAAAAATCACCAGTTAAAACCATTGTGATAAATAGAGCATTTGCTCCTACAGGAGCAAATGCTCTATTTATCACAATGGTTTCAAACTACAAAATTCTAAAAAAAATCATTTCTGAGGAGCAAATGCTCTATTTATCTCAATGGTTTCAAACTACAAAATTCTAAAAAAAAATCATTTCTGTAGTTAATGCTCCCTTTTGGTGGATTTATTCAAGGAGGCTGGATCTAAAAATAGCCTATGAAAGAATGGGTTAAAGAGACTTCCAAAACTGATAGTATGGACATTCTGGGTTTCTAGCAAAAAAAAAGATCTTAGCGGAAGTCCTGCACACCCCTTTCCAATTTACTTCGTCTTTTCTTTTGAACTAATGTAGGTTTTATAAAAATGTTTATTCCATTTACTTGCTGTCTCATTTGATCAAAACTGCAAAAACAACTTGCCCATCACATTCTGAATGTTTATTTTGTAAAGTAAGATAGGCTATCATGGGTTGCTTACCTGTGGGTAGATGTTCAAGATGATTGTGGGAGATATCAAACGTGCTCAGGTGGACCAAACAACCAATCCCCTTTGGCAACTCTCGAATCTTGTTCTCCCGCAGTGTGAACATTGTTAAATTCTGCAACAGTGGAAATATTGTCAAATGCACAACAAAAACCAGCAAGCTTTTAAACAGAAGGAATTAGTAGGAACATTTCTAAATTTTGCCTTTGCATATAAAACTTGACTCTTTTTCTTTTTTTATTCATAGCTGCTATTCTATCTAACAAGAGCTGTCACAGGACAGCGCGCTCGACTATTCTCAGAATTGTTGGTGTAAAAATGCTTGATAGTGGACTAAAATAGTGTCCAATGATACTAGAAGCAAGTAATCAGTCTCAGTAAAATATCTTTAATAGCATTCAGGATGTAGGATCTCTTTAAACTCTTTAATGAAAGAGAAAAACTTATGTGAAAAAGGGCAATAATTTCTGTTCAAATGCTTGACAGAGTAATGTACTCTTGCCTACATATGAAGCTTGCGGTGGTGAACAAGTGTTCCAAGTTTCAAAGCTTTATCTCAAAGGGTTATGTAAATAAGTGGACTTTAACAAAAACATTAACCAAAAGTTCTAAGTTAAAAAGGGCAATAATTCTGTCATAATGCTTGACAGAGTTATGTACTGATGAAGATTGTGGTGGTGAACAAGTGTTCCAAGTTTTAAAGCTTTACCTCAAAGGGTTATGTAAATAAGTGGACTTTAACAAACACCTTAACCAAAAGTTCTAAGTTAAAAAGGGCAATAATTCTGTCAATTGCTTGACAGAGTTATGTACTCTTGCATACAGATGAAGACTGTGGTGGTGAATATGTGGTCCAAGTTTCGAAGCTTTATTCCAAAGGTAAGAGGCAAAAAATGGACTTTAACAAAAACCTTAACCAAAAGTTCTAAGTTAAAAAGGGCCATAATTCTGTCACAATGCTTGACAGAGTTACATACTCTTACCTACAGATAAAATTCTTGATGGTGTACAAGTGTTCCAAGTTTCAAAGCTTTATCTCAAAGGGTTATGTAAGTAAGTGGACTTTAACAAAAAACTTAACCAAAAGTTCTAAGTTAAAAAGGGCCATAATTCTGTCAAAATGCTTGACAGAGTTATGTACTCTTGCCTAAAAATAAAGATTGTGGTGGCGAATAAGTGTTCCAAGTTTCAAAGCTTTATTCCAAAGGTAAGAGGCAAAAAGTGGACTTTAACAAAAACCTTAACCAAAAATTCTAAGTTAAAAAGGGCCATAATTCTGTCAAAATGATTGACAGAGTTATGTACTCTTACCTACAGATGATGTTTGTGGTGGTGAAAAAGTGTTCCAAGTTTCAAAGCTTTATTCCAAAGGTTAGAGGCAAAAAGTGGACTTTAACAAAAACCTTAACCAAAAATTCTAAGTTAAAAAGGGCCATAATTCTGTCAAAATGATTGACAGAGTTATGTTCTCTTACCAACAGATGATGTTTGTGGTGGTGAAAAAGTGTTCCAAGTTTCAAAGCTTTATTCCAAAGGTTAGAGGCAAAAAGTGGACTTTAACAAAAACCTTAACCAAAAATTCTAAGTTAAAAAGGGCCATAATTCTGTCAAAATGATTGACAGAGTTATGTACTCTTACCTACAGATGATGTTTGTGGTGGTGAACAAGTTTTCCAAGTTTCAAAGCTTTATTCCAAAGGTTTAGAGGCAAAAAGTGGACTTTAACAAAAACCTTAACCAAAGTGTGACGCGGACGCCGACGCGAACGCGGACGCGGACGCCGACGCCGGGGCGAGTAGGATAGCTCCACTATTCTTCTAATAGTCGAGCTAAAAACTAGAAATATCACTATAGGTGAAGGAATACCCCCACTAAGTTGCCTTGATCGCAAATAAAACAAGATTTGTGCAAGGTTGTGCCACGTACAGACAGATGGAACGACCGACCGACGAAAACACTGACTCCTATATACCCCCTCTCAAACTTCTTTTGTTGGGATATAAATGTAAAATCTCTTCTAGATGTTAATTCAAACAAAGTCTAGTTTTTGGTTCTAAACACTTTAGCTCACAAACAGTAAGAAATGTTGGACACAGTCGCATTAGCGCGGTTTTACTGTATCTCTATGGACTGAAATTTATTTTCTTTTGATAGGCTTGTAGCAGTAGTGGCATTACTGATAATATAGTTCTCATTTAACCCTTTCCTTGGTTAACATTTATTCAAGATTTTATCACCTCATTCATATTCTTGGCCAGGATCAATAAAATGAAACATGGAGAAGGAATTTTTTGACAAATGTAGAAACTGTAAAATCAAATCTGTAAAATTCCATAAGCAAACAGAGCAGACCCAGACCAGACAGCTCCTTCAGGAGCCGATAGCATGTTTGACCTGGAGCTACTCTGTTTGCAAAGGCATGAAAAGGCATTGTGAGAGGAAAAGGATTATCTGAACCTAGTTATTGACTTTCAAATTACCTTAATCCTAAGCTAGTTATTAATTTCAAAATGCCTTCTGAGTCAGCAATATTTAACAAACTCTGTTTGCTAAGGCGTGAAAAGGTGTTTATATGAAGGAAAGAGTTACTTGTTTCCATACAAACACATATTCTGTCATGGAAAAAGAATGTTTGTGCAAGCCTACATGTATTGATTTCGTAACACTCTGCAGGAGACAATTTAACCCTTTAAATGTCGAAATATTTCACATTGCTAAAGTCTAACATTGTTTGATGGAAAAGTCTATTCAAAACAAGAGCTGTCTGCAGACAGCGTGCTCCACTTTCTTTAGTGCTGGACAGTGTAGTAGGAGTCTAAATCGCAAAGGGGAGATAACTATAGCAAAATTAATTTTAGGGCAACCTGCTCTTGTAAAATGGGTCCCCCTTATAATAGTTAAGATGCATACGAAAGTCGAACCAAATATCTTTGACATTACTCATTATTTGATAAGCTGGTATACTTTCATTAATAACCTTAAATACAGGACCATTTAAATTTTGATAAATCTTAACACATATATTATGCCAAGCAACTGAAATCCGATGAAATCATGCCATGGTGGACGCCATCTTGGACACCATCTTGTTTCTAGAAGAACGCTCAAGGGTGCTATTCTGGCACCCGATGGATTTTGAACCTCCAAGGCCTTGTCTACCAGAAAATGCAATAAAAAACTTTGCCAGCTATTGCACGCTTACACTGCTTTTTCAAACCAGGCTGTCGGACTAGTAGATTCATTCAAAGAGGTTGGATCTACAATTAGCCTTTGAGGGAAAGGGTTATACATAAAGCTCTATCAGTCATACAATAGATGGCCAAAATTATCTAACAACAGTTAATACTCGCAGTTGTTGTCATACAACAGTATAGTTACAGTTGAACTTTGGTATCTCGAACTCAGATAACTCCGGAATAACTCGAACAAAAAGTTCAGTCCCTCCAAAACTTACAATACAGAATTGCTCCAAAAAGTATCGCTACAGATATCTAGAAACACATGTTACAGCTTAATACAGGTATAAAGTAATGCTGAAAGCTCCTGTAGGAGCTTTCAGCATTACTTTAGACCTGTTTTAAGCTGTGACCTTGAGAAATGGTTCAGGTTAGTTATCGGATAACTCAAACTTCTGTTATCTCGAACTAATTTGTATGGTCCCTTGAAGGTCGAGTTATCTAAGTTCAACTGTATTTTTGTATGTTTGGGGAATAGTGAAAACTTTTTTTTAAAAGCCATTTTAAGACATTTTAAACTGTTGCCCTCGGCCGAAACACACACGAAATAACTGCTTTATTACCTAATGCTAGATGTATAATGTGTAATTCATAGGAAATAACAGTTTTTGTACTAAGTGAGTCTATTTTCTGGCAAATTTGCGAAACCTTCCTCCCAAATGTTACGGAATTTCACAGCTAGCTACCATCTGCAGAAAACCATCAGAGTTAGCCGAGTGTGTGCATAATTGCATTTTGTTTGAAGTTCAGGCGCAACCTCAGTTAGGAAATAATATACCTAAGAAAATAAATGGTCACATCATGAGTTTTCATCCATTAATAACTTTTTACTAAGCATTTGAAAAGCAACTATACAGTTTAAACTATTTCCACCTTTCCACAAACTGAGGTCATACTGAACAGGGTGGTCAGAAAATCAATATAAAAAAGTCAAAAATATCAAATTACTCATCATATGAGTGTTGTATAATAATAACTACTTACAATCAGTCTGTGGTACAACAGTAACTACTTACAGTTAAGCTGTCATACAACAGTAACTACTTACATACAATTAAGTTGTCATACAACAGTAACTACTTACAGTTTAGTTGTCATACAACAGTAACTACTTACAGTTAAGCTGTCATACAACAGTAACTATTTACAGTTAAGCTGTCATACAACAGTAACTACTTACAGTTTAGTTGTCATACAACAGTAACTACTTACAGTTAAGCTGTCATACAACAGTAACTATTTACAGTTAAGCTGTCATACAACAGTAACTACTTACAGTTTAGTTGTCATACAACAGTAACTACTTACAGTTAAGCTGTCATACAACAGTAACTACTTACAGTTAAGTTACGTATGCCATCATCAACCACTTTGATTCTGTTAAACCGAATCAACAAAGTTGTAAGAGATCTCAACTGGTAAACAACTTCTGGAATCTGCAAAATAAAAGCAAAGTTTAACAGAAGATTCTCTCTAAAACAACCACTTAATGAATTAATATTTCCATGTGTAACATTTATTAACCCTTTCCTCAATAGGCTATTTTAGACCCAACCTCTTTGAATGAATCTACCCAAAAGGAGCATTTACTAGAGAAAAGTAAAATTTTAGAATTTTGTAGCTTGAAACCATTGTGATAAATAGAGCATTTGCTCCTATAGGAGCAAATGCGCTATTTATCACAATGGTTTCAAGAAGTGGTTATTACAGAGGCATAGAAAGGTGTATTTATGGAGGAAAGGGTTAAAGTTTTATCACCTAATTATTATTCATGGACAGAAAAGAGCAAATCTCTTAATTTATCTGTGCATCTGCAACTGCCAACACAGACCCTTAATTAGAACACTTTTGAATGGTTGTTGAAGAGACGTTTAACAGTATTCTGGATCACATTTCTGTATCAAATACTTTAAAATCACAAAAAAAAAGTCTGGAAAATAATTATAATCTGTAGATTTTGAACATGGATTGGCAACCTAGTACACCATGTATTCCATGTATTCTTCCGTCACTTTTACTCTTTTATTGAAAACAGATTCCATTATTCTCTGTATTAAAATGATAGAAATATGAATTTTGTATCAAGGAGATTACAAGCAAGGTGGACAGCACATCACAAATCAAGACCTACATTAGTTTAAATGATTTCCCTAAATTAATGTTCTTGTATAAAAATTGCATTATGAACAACATAACTTTTTACCATGGCAGAGATTGTAGAATCAGATCTATATTATACCATAAGCAAACAGAACAGACCCAGATCAAATGGCTTCTACAGAAGCCATTTGATCTGGGTCTTCTCTGAAAGACATGAAAGGGCATCTATATCTACCCTGCAAAAGACATGAAAAGTCATCTATATCTACTCTACAACAAAGGTGCTCGACGCATGCTTGGACTCACCCATGGACACCCCCCCCCCCAAAAAAAAATAAGTATGTTAAACTAGCCTAAAACTATCTATTTGAACCTTAAATGTTTTTGGATAGTGTTTAACCATAATTCGCGTTTTTGTTGAAAAGATTAACGAATACAGATCCCCCCCTATATACGTCTATGCATCCTGGCGGGAGTCACATCGTTTCGCTCTAGCGTATTTTCAAATTCGCGGTCTTGCAGCGACAAGACGGAGTAATATTTAAGGAAAGCACTATTTGTGCCGCTTAGCATATGGAATTTGGAACGGATCAAGACCAAACTGATTGAAATCGGTGTTGAATTGGCTTTGCTGTAAGACTTTGAAAAACATGACTGTTGTATTTTCCGCCGCTGATCTGTCGTAGTTAGGTACCTTTCAATGCATATATAGACCCGATAGGAAATTTTTTCCGGGTCGTGTTTTTCTCGTTTTTCGGAGTGGTTTAAGGTTCAAATAAATAATTTTAGGCCAATTGAACATACTTCGATCACAATTATTTTAATTTTTTTTGGAGGGGGGGGGGGGGGGGGGTTCCATGGATTAGTCCAAGCATGTGTCAGGCACCTTTGCTCTACAAAAGGCATGAAAAGGCATCTATATCAAGTAAAGAGTCACTATATTCTAAACATTCATTGTGTTCACCAATCAAGTAAAGCAGATTCTATTCATTTGTCAGTAACATTTTCAGAACTTTGTATTAAGGAAAAATGACAATTAACCCATTCCCTCATATTGAAGACTTTTGACTTTGTGAAACAATTGTGATAAATAGAGCATTTGCTCCTATAGGAGCAAATGCTTGTTTTTCACAATGGTTTCAAACTACAAAATTCTAATTATTTTTCCTTTTCTCTAGTAATAAGTTAATGCTTTTTTCAGTAGATTTATTTAAAGAGGTAGGATCTAAAAATAGCCTATGAGGTAATGGGTTAATATAGAAACATGTGGATTACCTCTGTCAGTCTATTGTGCCTGAGATCCAGCAATCTTATTTTGCTAAGGTTCATCATACTCTGTGGTAGATTGGTGAGTGAATTCTCATTCAATGCAAATGTCTCCAGATTCACCAGGCAACCCATCTCCAGAGGCAGCTGGGCAATCTTGTTGCCATAGAGATAAAGCTCCTTAAGGTGACAAAGCTTCAAAAGAAAATAGAGAACAAACCATGAAACTGTGGCATACAACAGGTGAATTTCTGACATGGATTGCAAAAAGTTCTGACCCTTTTCCTGTTCTATGTTTGTTCCAAATTTCAATACCTACAGAATATTCATGGACAAAATAGTTATACTGAAATATAAAAGGTGGGACATTGTAGACATTACAGAAAATAAAGAAACAGATCTTTCAAATTCTATTAGCAATCAGAGAAGACCCTGATCAGATGGCTCCTATTGGGGCCACCTGATCTGGGTCTACTCTGTTTGTAAATGTGTGGAAAAGTGTTTATATGAGGGAAAGGGTTAGGCCAGAAAGATATATTTGTAGTGCATAACCTGAACTAGATTCCCTTTATAAGCATTTGGGAATTTCAACTAGGATTTTGCAAACAGTTAAGATCCAGATCAGATACATGGATGCCCTGACGGCAAACAGGAAGTAGATAAACAACAGACCTGAAAATGGGAGACATAGTACAACTCACACTCACCATGATTATGTTTCAGATCAAATATCAAATCATTGCAGCTTACAAAAGCGAAGAAATCTTCGAGTAAAATTAAGAGTAAAACTTATTGCACCGGTCGCCTAAAGGTGGGGGCATAAAAATGTACTTTCCACGTTTCATTTCCTGACATGACAAGTTTCAAATCCTTGGGACCCTAATGACATTGTTTGTTGCTCTGTGCATAACCCCAATCAAAACCAAACCATGTTGCAAAACAAATGCCACCATGGCAGCCAGCCTATAACTTCTGACACTGATCTTGGTATGATACCATCAAAACATTGCAAATTTGCAAAAGTATCAAATTTGATGTCGCTATTTCTAATAGTTCATAGGTTATGGCCAAGATTAAAGTGTCAGCAGTTGACCTTTGGTGTCGAAGTTTGACCTTGACATTTCACTTACTGACCTCAAAATCAAAATCTGTATGAATTATGCCCAACTTCCTGCAAAACATTAGTGTTCTACCAAATATGAAGACTAGCTAAAAATAAGTTTGACGAACTTAGGTCAAACCGTTCTTTAGTTATTTATCAGAAACCATTTTGTGACATTGACCTTTGACCCCATGACCTCATAATGCAATGTGGTCATCTACTTGCTATGACCAGCTTGGCAAGCAACATTTGCATTCCTCTCTTATTGAGTGAAAATGATATTCTGTTCAAGATCAGTAACCTTGACCTTTGACCAGCCATGCCCAAAACAATTGGGGTCGTGTGCTGATTATATCCAACCTCTACACCAAATCTTAGGATCTTGGACCAAAGTGTTCTCTAGTCATTGAACAGAAACCACTTTGTATACAAAGTTCAGTGACCTTGATCTTTGACCCAATGACCTAAATATCAAATTGATCCATCTGCTAGTCATGAACTGGCCTTGTACTAATTTTTAAGATATTTGTGTTCAAGATCAAAGTGACAATGATCTTGGACTCACCATGCCTAAAAACAATACTCGTATTCTATTGATCGTGTCCAACCTCTCACCCAAGTTTAAGGATCTTGGGCCAAAGTATTCTCTACTTATTGCTTGGAAACTATTTTCTAAACAGACAGACCATCCTATCAACATGGGAAAAGCAGCATACAATGTACCCACCTTTCTTCAAAAGGTGGCATAGTACAGTGAAACCCAGCTAATGCGACCACTTAATAAACAGCCACTGAAGTCATCTAAAGCAGGTGATTGCTTAATACAGGACGAAAATTATGCAGAAAGCTCCTATAGGAGCTTTCTGCATAACTTTCGTCCTGCATTGAGCTACCACCTGCCTCTGCCACCCAGAATTATGACCCTTTTTGGGGGTCGCATTAGCCGAGATTTTACTGTAATTGAGAGAACAAAGACACTTACCTCTTTCACCGATGGAGGAATTACAGTAATCTAAAGGGGAAAAAAACCACAGCATTAGATATGTCTGCCTTTAATCTGACCCACCATTTACCTAATGAATATTCATGTAAGAAATAATGAAATCACGAATATTCATTGGTTCAGTTTTAACAAGGGATTATTTGGCATTCGTAGAAACTGTAGAGTCGGCTCTATATAATTCCATAAGCAAACAGAGCAGACCCTGATCAGACAAATCTTACAAGCCATCTGAACTGGGTCAATTCTGTTTGTCAAGGCATGAAAAGTTGTCTCAATCACATATGTAATGGGTCAACCATAAAATCCTCAATGAAAACAAAACTTTCCGAAGGAACACATGAATCATCTATCAGAAGCGTTAGACGAAAAAACCAATATAGAAATGCAAAGTTATGGTCCTTTTTAATGCATTTGTACTTGTTCCTATCTGCATGTGTTCCAAATTTAAAGTCATAAGGCAAATTAACCATTTACTCCATAAGTACTGTTTTCTAAATGTAAACCTTTGCAAACAGAGAAGACCCAGATCAGACAGCTCCTGTAAGAGTTGTCTGATCAGGGTTTGTTGTTTGCTTATGATAATATATTAGATAAGATTCTAATTTAACCTTTTCCCTGTTCTATATTTATTACAAATTTCTATACCTATTGAATATTTATGAACAAAGTAGTTATAATGAAATAAGGAAGATGGAACAATGTAGCCATTTTTGAAAGCAAAGAAACAGATCTTTCAAATTCCATCAGCAAACAGAGCAGACCCTGATCAGACGGCTCCTCTAGGAGCTGTCTGATCTGGGTCTACTCTGTTTGCAAATGCGTAAAAACATGTCAATATGACGGAAAGGGTTTAAGGGTTAAAAAGCCTTGGTGAAAAAGTGCCATAGATAGTCTGAAACATTATTCTAAAATTTCTTAGAAGATTTAATCATTCAATTCACAGAAAGCTTTAACTTTTAAATATTATGACTTCTTTACTTATCGAAATTATGATAAAAAATTCCTGTTTTACCTGTGATTTACTGAGATCCAGTCTAGTAGACTGATCTTCCTTACACTTCTTGAACTCTTTGTGCACATCCTGAAATTAAATTCATTCATGTTAGACAATTGTAATATTACCCCTTTGAGTACTGGAAACAGAAGAGGAGCCCTCTCATTAGGGTTTGCAGTGCTTGTTATGTGACACTTTTCTTTAACAAGAGGACCACGATGGCCCTCATATCGCTCACCAGACAGACAGATGAGAAGATTTTCACTATATGTTTCTATAGGAAACTGGCCATCCCTGGGTCTGGCCTCATTTGACCCCAGAGACATAGCTCATATAAGTTTTATAGAGGACTTTATGATGATGCTATGTGCCAAATATGAAAGCTGTTAACCTTCCAGTTTCATCAGATTTTTCTCTATGTTTCCATATAAAACTAGAACTATCACTGAAGATGATGGAATCAATGATGATGGAACCAACATTTTCTGATTTAAAAAGGGCAGCCCTGGGGCATGGTCAATTTTGACTAAAAGGACATAATTTGTATAACTTTTGTAGAAGACCTGAAGTTGATGATATGTGCCAAATGTGAAAGCTGAAAACCTTCCAGTTTCAGGGCAGAAGATTTTCTAAGTTTTCACTATGTTTAGAGAAAACTGGACAGCCCTTGGGTGGGGCCACATTTTTCCCCAGGGGCATAACGAACATGATGCTATGTGCCAAATATGAAAGCTGAGAAATCTGTAGATTGGGAAATTTTTAAAGGGTCAAATGATGCACGCAGACAGACATCAGGCGATCACTAAAGCTCAGCCTGAGCAATTTGTGCTCTGGTGAGCTAAAAACCCGGACAGGACACTCCAGTGTACCGAATGGAGCAGACATGGAGAAAATTATTAAGCCTGAACCCAATTTTCACAAAATGTTGTCACTTTTGTGCCCATGTGAAGAATTCCTAACGACAAGAAAATACAAATATATGTAGAGAGAGACTCATTTTTTGTAGTCGTTTTGATACCTTTGACTCAAAATTGTAATGTATACCAAAATGTCCCCATTTTTTACCTTTGACCACCAATTGTGACCTTGACCTTTGAGATAGGAGCCTGGTTCTTTTTTGTGACAAATTGTCTCAAGGTGATGAATATTTGTACCAGGTTACTTTGAAATCTACTAATGTATGTAGGAGTTACAGAGCAGACACCACAAAATGTCCTCATCTTTACCTTCTGACAATTGTGACCTTGACCTTCGAGATAGGAACATGGTTATTTTGCATACACATCATATAAAAACAGTACATGTATACATTTACACCAGGTTACTTTGAAATCCGCTAATGTATGTACAGTAGGTGTTACAGAGCAGACACGAAAAATGTCGCAATTTTTGTAACTTTGACCCCAGACTGTGACCTTGACCATTGAGATAGCCAGATAGGAATCTTGTTCTTTTATGCCACATCATCTCTAGGTGGTAAACATTTGTAAAATCCACTCTTGTATGTAGGAGTTTCAGAGCGGACACAACTAAATGTCCCTATTTTTGACCTTGTGATCTTGATCTTTGAGGTAGGAATCCTAGAACTTTCTTTTTCACAACACATCCTCTCAAGGTGGTGAACATTTGTACCTGGTTATTTGAAATCCAGGTAAGCTATGCAGGAGTTACAGAGCAGACACAATGTGGGACAGACAGACAGACTGGACGGACAGTGCTATTTCTATATGCCTCCCTTTGGGGGGCAGAAACAAGCAAAACAATCCTGCGTTTAAGTAGCATTATAAAAATTCAGCTAATAAATAAATACTCACGATGTCAATATTTCTTACATGAATATTCATCAGGTAAAGGGTTAACCCTTTCCCTCATATAAATGTGTTTTCACGCAAATGAAAACAGAGTAGACCCAGATCAGACGGCTCCTAGAGGAGCCGTCTGATCAGGGTCTACTCTGTTTGCTAATAGAATTTGAAAGCTTAGTTTCTTTGCCTCCTAAAATGGCAATAATGCTTCACCTTCCAGATTTCATTATAACTTTTTTGTCCATGAATATTCAGTCTAGGTATTAACATTTGAAATAAACATAGAACAGGGAAAGGGTTAAGACTTGCGAAGTGGCTCATGAAGGGCGTTGTTTTGAACATCTTACAATAGGAAATGGAGACTGCTGTTCCTGATAATTATTATCTAACGAATAAAATCAGGAAACTACTCGGCAAAAACCACAAGAACACTTAACCCTTACAATTCCGACTTTTCGAATGGAATATTCCAAAACTCTAAACAGGTCAAGCTTACTGTGAATATTTAGGGATTTTTCTTAAGAAAAGTGTAACATGACAAACAGTGCAGACCCTGGTGTGAGGGCTCCTCTAGGAGCCCTCTCATCTGGGTCTACATTGTTTGCAATGGACATTAGTGACTAGTCTTTTCACATTGTAAGGGTTAAATCCTCTTCAGTTTGAAGTTTTTGGTGACATCATAACAACATCAATTTAATTGTGCTGAAGATCAGATTTCCTATTGCTACACAAGGACACTACGATGGAAGTGGTAAGTATACATATAAGGACTGACTGGTGTATCACTTGTGTATCTTTTTTTTTGCATTTTGACGATTTGCTAATGTTAGGGAATATTCAAGACCGATTACAAAAACAGACACCAGAACATCTAGATACATACATATATATGAAGACCAAGATCAGCCCTCTAGCTACCAAAATGTATTCGATTTGCAGAAAACATTAATTAACCCTTTATGCCATATATATGCCTTTTCATACCTTTGCAAATAGAGTACACACAAAAAATCAGATGGCTCCTATAGGAGCCGCCTTAACAGAATCTGCTCCGTTTGTGCATGAAATAATATATGTAAGATTCTACAGTTTCCGACATGGATGTTGTTATTTCATACATGAATATTTAACCCTTTTCTCAATAAATACGCTTTCTACGCTTTTGAAACCATTGTGATACATAGAGCATTTGCTCCTATAATGCTCTATTTATCACAATGGTTTCAAACTACAAAATTCTAAGTTTACTTTTCTCTAGTTAATGCTCCTTTTCAGTAGATTAATTCAGAGAGGTTGTATCTAAAAATAGCCTATGAGGTAATGGGTTAAGGAGCAAAGGGTTAATACTTATATTTGCCTCTGATCTATATCAGAGACACTTGAAGTATTAACATGTTATCAACAGCTTATGCGCTTATATGCTACACTTCACATATAGCATAAACTTAGATCAAATGTTACACTTATCCCTTTCCCCGTTGAATATTAATGTAAGAAATAATAAAGTCATGAATATTAATTAGCTGAATATAAATTTTTAATGGCACATATACACAGTAGTTTTTGATTATGAGTAGAAAACTGTAGAGTTAGATCTATTATAATTTCATAAGCAAACAGAGTAGACCCTGATCAGACGGCTCCTACAGGAGCCGTCCGATCTGTGTCTTCTCTGTTTGCAATGGCATAGAAAGGCTTATTCTTGGAGTAAATGATTAAAATTCAAAGCAGGCTTGGGTTAACCCTAATAGCCCTAACCCGAAGTATTTTGTCAGATACAGGAGCTGTCTGATATTAGTGTTTCCCCCAGGGTCCAATGAGGGCACGGTAATTTCTGTTGAAAAGGGCATTTATAAGCGCGACAAACCATCTTATTAGGGCATTTTAACTGTTTGCCTATTTGGAATATTACATTGGGTAATGTAGTCTTCTATTCCTTATGCTATTCTCTATTCTACACCCATCACCATCTATTATATCATATATTACACCATATCTTATTTCTATTCATTTCTATTCCTTAATCTATTCAACACTATTCTTTATTTTATTCTCTACCCATCCCAATTTATCCCCCATGTATCCCATTTCTTTCTATGCTCTATTCAATGTTCATCCTCATCTACAATATACACATAATTATTTGGTAATATTCCTATTCCATTTTATTAAATTCCATTTTCTATTCTATTTCTATCTATTCTACTGTAATTCCTATTCCTTTCAATTATATTTTTGAAGATGTTGGGGACTACCATTATATCTATTATCATTCTCTAAATACTATTATCATATTAGTAATTACTTTTTATATTATTTTAATTATACATGTATTATGTTATTTTTGTCATTTATATTGTATTTAATATTATTATTGTCAGTATTGTATTCTATCTTTTTTAATTCATGATGAATACAATCATCTTCTTTGAACTTTATATTTTAAAGTAAACAATTTTAATAAGTCACAATGAGTCTTTATAAATGTCCCATTCAGTTCATTTTTTAAGAAATGAGCAGCTTTTTAGTCCTATCCACTACAACAAAATTTGATCAGAAGTATGTTCACAGATCTCTCTAAGCTATTTATTAAATTATAGACTATTACTACCACTACAGAGAGAACAAAATTAATGTATTTCATTTGCAAAATAAATTTGTCCGAATTTTAGTTCTGTCCGAATATTGGTACTTTGTCCTTTGCACTTAACTGTTTATAGTTTCATTTCCGGTTTGTAACGTGCATCAAATCTGACCAAATAAAATTTAGGTAAAATTTATTATGTGTGTAGTTGACATCCATGATATGTCATACTCACTACAAAAGCCATTTTATTTGAATATATTGCCAAATATCTACAAAATATTCGTAACTGCCTCCCTGAACTGAGAAGTAGATCTAGCACCAAACTTCCAAAGTCCGTGATTTGAGCCAAACAATTTGGAGTTCATTTTTCTGATGAAAAAACAAAAACTAATTAAAGTTATGTTATTTGAACGCCAATTTGTTAACTTAGAACTAAATTCACTCACACAAAAATAATTATTTACTTTTTATTTTCTGAAAATAAGATTTTGACGTCAGTTCTATTTTCTTGTACAATGGCCGATTATCATAACTGCATTGCAAATTAGTGACCAGCAGACCGCGAAGAAAGACATGCAGTGTTGACACATTGGTAATACACACATGCCAAGGTAACTAACACAACAGACTGATCAGTTAATCCCTTCAAATGGTAATATAGCTTTTATAGGGATCACAATTACTCAGTACTCAGCATGATATTTAGGGCACGGCGCGGCAATCTTTGATAAGGGGCAACATGGCGCAGTATAAAAGGGGCATGGCGCTGCGCCGTGCTAAAAAGGCCTAGGGGAAACACTAGATATGGGTCTACTCTGTTTGCAAAGGAATAGAAAGTCTAATTTATAGAGTACATGTACATGGTTAAAAGTCAAAGCTGGTTTCGGTTAACCCTAATTATCGGATTTGAAGTATTTTGGCAGATAAACTTAGGCAAATAGTGCAGACCCTGATCTTATGATCATCAGTGTTGAGTACAAGTACATGATGGGACTTACCAGATCCGCCTTAAGGGGATTTTTACGGATGATGGGCTTGGGTCTGGGCTGACCCGGCATCTGTAGGATGACCGACTTGACCACATTGGGTAACTGTCCTGCAGCCGTGTTACCTGCTGCTGCCCCACCCATCTTCTCCTTGTCCTTCTTGTCCTGGAACCCAAAATATAGATGTCCGGTAAAAAGGTCCTTAATGATTTACTCATTGAAACTGTCCTTAATGATTTACTCATTGAAACTTAAAATAAATGAGTTTCATTACTCCATGAATATTCATGTATGATATAATGACATCATGACTATTAATTCACTGCATTTTTATAATGGCACTATGAACAAAATAATATTTCATTGTGACAGAAACTGTCCCATCTATCATAAGCAAACAGAGCATACCCTATTACCCTGACAATATGTTTCCTGTAGGAGCCGTCTGATCTAGGTCTACTCTGTTTGCAAATGCATAGAAAGGTATATTTATGGAGTAAAAGGTTACATGTACTTTACATAATTAATATTCATGAAGACTCCATTTAATGTGATTGTAACTAATTTTCTTATACAGTAAAACCCCTCTTTAACGACCACAAAATTGTGTTAACTAGTTGGTATTTACGGCAGGTGGCTGCTTAAAGAGGAGGTCCCTTCAATGATTGCATATTTTCAATAATATCATCAAACTTGGTATTTGTTATGCTCTATCATTATTATGAAGGTTCCCAATCTGAACTTATATCGAACAAGAGGGCCATGAGGCCCTGAAGCGCTCACCTGAGATACCCCAGGGGCAGGGCCATCATTTGTACAACCTTGGTAGAGAACCACAAGGCAAAGCAGTATGCCACTAATTAAAGGTCGAAGCCCTATGGCTTCAGAAATATATTTTTCCCAATAAAAAACTGATAAGCCAGGGCCAAGTTTCGCCAAGAGGTCATGGTCGTAAGTTGAACAATCTTTGTAGAGGACCATTAGATCATGCTAGATGCCAAATATCAAAGGTCTAGGCCTTACAGTTTCAGAGAAGAAGATTTTTAAAGATTTTCCTATGAAAAACTGATAAGCCCTTGGGCGGGCCATTTATGGCCCGTGGGTCATAATTTGAACAATCTTTGAAGAGGACCATTAGATCATGCTACATGCCAAATATCAAAGGTCTAGGCCTTACAGTTTCAGAAGAAGATTTTTAAAGATTTTCCTATGAAAAACTGATAAGCCCTTGGGCGGGGCCATTTTTGGCCTGGGGTCATTATAAATTTGAACAATCTTTGTAGAGGACCATTAGATTTTGCTACATGCCAAATATCAAAGGTCTAGACCTTACAGTTTCAGAGAAGAAGAATGTTAAAGATTTTCCTATGACAAGAGGGCCAGAATGGCCCTGACATCGCTCACCAGACAATAAGGAGAAGATTTTCAAAGTTTTCACTATATGTTTCTATTGAAAACTTAACACCCAAGGGGCGGTGTCAATTTTGACCCCAGGGACACAATTTATATAACTTTTGTAGAGGACCTGAACATGATGCTAAAAGAATGTAGTGAAAGAATGGATAGAGCATTAGACCACTGGAACTTGTATTCTTTGGATGCTAGAGGTGGATTCTCCCACCACTAATGACCTATGCAAACCGTTTGGATCCAGATCAGGCCCCACACAATGTGGGGCCTGATCTGATATCCAAATTGTTTGTAAATGAGACTGAACTTCTGTGTGTAGTGGGATTCTCCCGCCACTAATGACCTATGCAAACAGTTTGGATCCAGATCAGGGCCAACATAATGTGGTGCCTGATCTGATATCCAAGCTGATTGTCAATGAGACTGAACTTCTGAAAAACTTAGAAAGAAAGTGTGTAGTGGGATTCTCCAACCACTAATGACCTATGCAAACAGTTTGGATCCAGATCAGGGCCAACATATTGTGGTGCCTGATCTGATATCCGAACTGTTTGTCAATGAGACTGAACTTCTGAAAAACTCAGAAAGAAAATGTGTAGTTAGGATAACTTGTGAATATGCTGCAGACAACAATTTAGCAGATGACAAAATTACCCAGCATGCAAAGAGTTAAGCTGAAATTCACAACAGATATGCTCTATATTGATAGCTGGTAGCTTAATGCAGGGCATAGGTATGAAAAAAAGCTTTAAGAGTATTCTGCATTTTGAGAATTATCCACAGTTTTCTCAATCTTAAATGAGTGTGTGTTATTTGTCTAAACACAATTTCTACTCTACTGATCAGGCTAAGGGTGATTATATAAGATCTGACCCACTGACTGGTCTCAGCTAAGAGTGATATTAAGGAGAAACCTTTAGAATGTAACTTCTGGTGTAAAGAAGTATATTATAACACAGGGCAGGGCCACTTTTAACCCCAGAACTATGATACTTATAAAACTCATAAAGTTATGCTAAGTAAATCTATACACCAAATATCTAAGCTCTTGGACATGTAGTTTCTGACAAGAATATTTTCAAAGTTTTTCCTATGCATAACTGGTGATCCCATGGGCTGTTTAAGTAGTCAGCTTCAAAAAACTGGAAATCCCCGGGGTGGGGCCAATTTTGACCCTAGGGGCATAATTTATATAACTTTTGTAGAAGTCCTGAAGTTGAAGTTATGTGCCAAATATGAAAGCTGAGGACCTTCTAGTTTTAGAGGAGATGATGTTCAAAGTTTTCACTATATGTTTCTATTGAAAACTGAAAACCCCTGGGGCAGGGCCAATTTTGACCCCAGGGGTATAATTTATACAACTTTTGTAGAGGACCTACATATGATGCTATGTGCCAAAGATGAAAGCTGAGACCCCTGTAGATTCAGAGGAGAAGAACTTTAAAGGTTCAAATTGTTGACGACGAACGACGGACGACGCACGTTGCACACCGACGGACGCCGGACATCAGGCGATCACAAAAGCTCACCCTGAGCACTTTGTGCTCTGGTGAGCTAAAAAACTGATAAGCCCTTGGGCGGGGCCATTTTTGGCCTGGGGGTCATAATTTGAACACTCTTTGTAGAGGACCATTAGATCATGCTACATGCTAAATATCAAAGGTCTAGGCCTTACAGTTTCAGAGAAGAAGATTTTTAAAGATTTTCCTATGAAAAACTGATAAGCCCTTGGGCGGGGCCATTTTTGGCCCTGGGGTCATAATTTGAACAATCTTTGTAGAGGACCATTAGATCATGATACATGCCAAATATGAAAGATCTAGGCCTTACAGTTTTAGAGAAGAAGAATGTTAAAGATTTTCCTATGAAAAACTGATAAGCCCTTGGGCGGGGCCATTTTTGGCCCGGGGGTCATAATTTGAACAATTTTTGTAGAGGACCATTAGATCATGCTACATGCCAAATATCAAAGGTCTAGGCCTTACAGTTTCAGAGAAGAAGATTTTTAAAGATTTTCCTATGAAAAAACTGATAAGCCCTTGGGCGGGGCCATTTTTGGCCCGGGGGTCATAATGTGAACAATGTTTCGTTCCCCCTAGCCACTGATGCTTCTGACAAAATTTGGTTAAAATCGGGTCAGCAGTTTCAGTGTAGATGTCATTTGAAAATGTGGACGGACGCCGGACGCCGGACGCCGGACAAAGAGCGGTCACAATAGCTCATCCTGAGCCTTTGGCTCAGGTGAGCTAAAAATGCCCATGTGATAGAAATAAACCGATTTCATCAATAACTGATAGTATTTGTTCTACAACACAATATTATCAGTCTTTTCCGTAAATTCGTCCGCATTTTGGCGATGATCACCCGATCCCTCCATTGCTTACGTAATAGCTTTCTCGGAAG
Source organism: Azorinus chamasolen (assembly GCA_963576725.1). NCBI lineage: Eukaryota > Metazoa > Mollusca > Bivalvia > Cardiida > Solecurtidae > Azorinus > Azorinus chamasolen. The sequence goes on along the minus strand of OY755246.1, from coordinate 59,723,615 downwards.
TGGTCGGAAAATCACGAATAGGGCGAACAGTTACGAAACTAAAACTCAACCCGAATAAAACTGAAACATTGGGGAGTAAAACCGGGATCGGCAATATCAAACACATTGATGTTTTGTCATAATAAATGGTAATTGGATGGGGCTTTTTGAGATATACTACTTTTCAGCATATAAACAAATGAGTTTTGTATATTTTAAGTGTTTATGAAACGCGTCAAACGTAGGGACATCCCCTTTAAAGCAAGGTGAAAGTAAAACAGAACGCTCCTATATACATGTTGGAGCGTTCTATTTTACTTTCATTTTGCTTTAAGCATCCACTTGCCTTTAACACAAATAATCGTTATAGAGAGGTTTAACTGTATTGTTAAATAAAAACCGAGACAACAAAGAAAATACATTGCTATGACAAACAGTATAGAATCAGATCAAAGATATCCTATGAGCAAACGGAGCAGAACCCGATTAACACGGTTTCCACAGGTACTCTGCAAAGATCTAAGCCCTTTAAATCAGAAATATTCATGTAAGAAAAAAACGAATGAAAATTTGAATTCATTTTTATAAATAATATAATGGAACATGACACAAAAATATTAATTTTGGCCATGGCAAAAACTGCAGATTCATATTCAGACACTGCTCTGACTGATCCTACAGGAGCCATCTGATCTGGGTTTACTCTGTTTGCAAAGGCATAGAAAGGCAATTGTCTTTAACCCTTTTCTTCATAAAAACGCCTTTTCATGCATTTGCAAACAGATTAAACCACAGTATTTGAAAAATCTGTGGAGTTGGCCAATCGGAGTTGGTTATTCAGTTTTTCCTTCTTTTTGTAATGACAAAAAAATGCCGCCAAAATGAAACTGCAGTTTTTATCAATAACAAGTCTTCATCAAATAGACTGGCTTCGCTGACGCTCTGCGCAGTCTATTTCATGAAGATTTGTCATAATGCAGTCTAACCTATATGGAGACCCACAACAGTCTGGGTCTGTTCTGTTTGCTAATGGAATTTGGTAGATCTGTTTCTTTACGTTCTAAAATGGCTACGATGTAGTTTCATATTTCATTATATCTATTTTATTAATGAATGTTCTGTTTATTCTAAATTTCAATACATCTAATGACATTGTCCACATTAAATAGATAATTTTTAAAACAGAATATGGATGCAGGAACTTCTGGTCATGGCATAAACTGTAGGAGCATATCTCATTATCTGTATTATTTCAAAAGCAAACAGAGCAGACCCTGATCACACAGCTTCTACAGGAGCCATCTGATCTGGGTCTTATCTGTTTGTAAAGGTGTACATAGAAAGGCGTACATGTATTTATGGAGCAATGGGTTAAGCAACAAGCTGCTTTTAAAGACACAATTGGGTATTTGCAATTTTTATTGGGTATTGACAATTTTCGTAATTGAGTATTATTCATATTCTCATTAGGTACATTTTTTTTTTTTTTGCTTTTTGCTATATTTATTTGCTTTGTGTTACTCATTCTTTTGAAAAACAATTGCTTTTTCCACAATTTTAATTGGGTAAATACCCCAATACTCCCCTTATCTTTAACCCTGTATATAGTAAAACATGTCTTATTTGATCATTCAAAAGACGTCTTATTCTGGACAAAAGTAAAGCTTGTTGATTAACCCTTTATGCAATAATTTATTAAATACAATGTTTAAACCCTTCGCTTGCTGAATTTTAAAAAAACATTTCTCCTTCTTTACCCATGTCCTGTTGTATAATTACATATATCTGCACTGTGTACAAGTATTTCGCTGTGCAACCACTGCTGTGGAGTGCACTGGTTGCATAATCAACTTGTAAATTGTGCAGACCCTGATGAGACAGCTCCTGCAGGAGCTCTCATCTGGGTCTTCATTATTTACAGGTATGTATATTGCCGTGAATAGCAAGCGAAGGGTTAACAGAGCTACAGGGTACATACTCAAATACTAAAATCGTCATTTCTCCACCAAACCCTATGTTGTGATGATTCTAAAGAGTGGTCACAACATAAGGTTTGTTGGAGAAATAAAGAAGTTAAATTTGAAAATATCTTAATTTACGCATCTTATCTTGAGCACTGTATTAACATATAGATCTGATTCTACATTTGTTTTTTGCCATGGTCAAAGATTCCTGTGGTGACAGGTCACATGTCATTATAAACATTAATCTAATTAATATACATGATGTCATTATTTCTTACATAAAATATTCATGGAATAAAGGGTTACAGTAAGCAACACCTTTGAAAATATTATCAGTAACTGACTAAGTGATCGCTCAAAACGGGGTTTACTGTATACTGTATTACCAATCACAAGGCATGAGAGTGTCAATTGGTCCACTTAAACCCAGACAGCTGGTTGGCTATTAAGGACCCAATCAGAGATTCTGTCACAATGCCGTTGATCCTCTAGGTCTCCCTACTTGTGAACAGCTGTACTTGTTAACTTACTTACCAGTGACACAGGTTCACCAAAAGCAGTATCATGAGTAGACACAAAAGCTTTGTTAGAAATTACTTCCTAATTATCTCATGAATATTTAGTAGGAAATAATTAATATGATTTAGCTGAATTTTTATATTGGAATTGCAATCAAAAGAATATACTACTTTGACAGAAACTGTAGAACAATATCTAAATTACGTCATAAGCAAATAGATCAAAATGATTCCATCCAGAGCTCACTCTGGTCTAGGTACTCTGTTTGCAGAGGTGTATCTATGGAGTAAAGTGCTAATTATGCATTAACCCTTTCCTCCATAAATACACCTTTCTATGCCTCTGTTATAACCACTTATTTTTTAGTTCAAACATATTTTATTTCATAATATCCAGAAATGGGGTTGGGCAACAAGTTCTTCCAACTGAGATAAAGCCCTTCACCTTATTGAAACCATTGTGATAAATCATAAATTATAAATTATGATAAATTATCACAATGGTTTCAAACTACAAAATTCTTAAAATTTTACTTTTTTTACAAGTTTAGTAAATGCTCCTTTTTGGTAGATTCATTCAAAGAGGTTGGGCCTATGAGAGAATGGGTTAAACATTAATTACAGTTTAATAACCTGCATTTATAGTTCCAAATTCTACACCACTTAGATACAAGCGATAAAGACCGGACCGTGATGTTCATCTATAAAATGCCATTTTCCCTTTAGACTATAAAAACATGTTTGCAAACAGGATAGACCAAGATCAGATGGCTCCTCTAGGAGCCATCTGATCAGGGTATGCTCTGTTTGCTTATGAAATAAAATAGATCTGATTATACTGTTCCTGTCTTGGCCAAAATTTCATGTGTTCATGTGCCATTATAAATGTCAATCCAATTAACATTCATGCTGTTTTTATTTTTTTAATATATGGATAATATGAATATATAAATTCATAAAGTATAGGGTTATAATATGTACAAGTACATGAACAAGAAACTCTTTCAGTTGTATCTACCATGTCTCCTTTTGTCTTCTTGTTTTGTTTCTTTTTGCTTATTGCAAATTTATATAACCAATAGAAAATTTAATATTTCAGATTCATGACTGAGTAGACGGTGATTTACTAGAAATATCCTATTCGTCATACCAAGTCTTACAAGGCAACACTTCCTTAACGGTTATAACCCTTTACTTCATATTAACCCTTTCCCTGTTCTGTATTTAGGCCAAATTTCAATACCTACTGAATATTCATTAGCAAAATAGATATAAAGAAATATGGAAAGTGGAGCATTGTAGACATTTTAGAAAGCAAAGAAACAGATCTATCAAATTCTATAAGCAAACAGAGCAGCCCTGATCAGACGGCTCCTCTAGGAGCCGTCTGATCTGGGTCTACTCTGTTTGCAAATGGGTGAAATCACGTTTATATGAGAGAAAGGGTTAACATGATTTCACATATACATTTGCAAACTGAGAAATCCCAGATCAGACGACTCCTATAGGAGCTGTCTGATCCAGGTCTGCTCTGTTTGCTAATGGACTTTGTAAGATCTGTTTATTTACTTTCTAAAATGACTATCATTTTCCACCTTTCATACATGTATTTCATTATAACTATTTTGACCATGAATATTCATTAGGTATCGAATTTTGGAACCAACAAAGAACAGGGAAAGAGTTTACCCTTACCTGATTGGGATGTCTTTTGAGCCTTTCATAAGCAAACAGAACAGATTATGATCAGATGGCTCCTATAGGATTCATCTGATCTACATGTACCGGTAGCTCTATTTTATTAGCAATGATGCTAAAAGGCATTTCTATGAAGAAAATGGCTGATCATGTACTATATAATACTGTTACTGTATTTTAACCCTTTCCCTCATAAATATAAACATATTTTTTCACACATTTGCAAACAGAAGACCCAGATCAGATGCCTCCTATAGGATCAGGGTCTGCTCTGTTTGCTAATGGATTTTGGTAGATCTATTTCTCTACTTTATAAAATGGCTACAAAGTTCCACCTTTCATATTTTGTGGTAACTATTTTTCCTATGAGTATTCAGTAGGTATTGAAATTTGGAATAAACATAGAACAGAGAAAGGGTTAACCCTTTACTCTATGACCATCTATGTAAGAAATAATGACATCATGCATATTATATATTAATCATGTTGTTTTTTTATATAAAACAGCATATTTTAATTTTTTGCTGAGGCAGAAAGTGTAGAATCACATAAATGTAGACCTATATTTACCATTAATTAGCAAACAGAGCAGGCCTTCATTTGGGTCTACTCTGTTTGCAAAGGCAAAGAAAGTGTTTATGGATTGTATACACATGTATATATATTATATACCATAAACGGCATGAGCAAATAGAGCAGACCCTGATCGGATGGCTCCTAAAGCCTAAAAGAGTTGTTTGATCTGGGTTTACTCTGTTTGCAAAGGCATAAAAAAGATGTATAGATCTATGAGACTATGAAGTAAAGGGTTAATTGCTTCTAAGTTCATTAAACCTCAACTGTCAGTAAAATGTGTTACAATGTACCTGTATCCAGACTTGATGAAGTTAACGACATTATTGCATATATACCGTATATATATTTATGTCATTTTCTACTGTGTTGTTTTCAGTTGTGTGTGTGATTATTTTACTACATATATTTCCCTCAGACCCACTTTATGAAATCTAGGTGTATTTCTTTGGACTGGTAACACTCAGAGAATTACCACCATTCTTTCCATGCCTTGACAAGCAGAGCAGACCCAAATCACTAATCAGATAGCTCTTAACCCTTTCCCTCATATAAACATGTTTTCACGCATCTGCAAACAGAGTAGACCCAGATCAGACGGCTCCTATAGGAGCCGTCTGATCAGGGTCTTCTCTGTTTGCTAATGGAATTGGATAGATCTGTTTCTTTAGTTTCTAAAATGGCTAAAATGGTCCACCTTCTATATTTCATTATAACTGTTTTGTCAATGAGCATTCAATAGGTATTGAAAGTTGTAATAAACACAGAACAGGGATAGGGTTAAAGGCATTTCGAAAGGAATGTTGACCCATTAACCCCATGCTGTGTATTTTGGGAGCTGACTGTCAAGCATCTGATACACAAACTGATAAGATGGGCTACCATCACAGAGGATCAATGTATAATTGCATAACTTTATCTCTTATGGCTATGGACCCTGACTGGACACTGCAGGAGCACAGCTGGATACTGTGTATATTTGGGAGGGGGGGGGGGTGTTCACTTATATAAGGAGCTTTGTAAGATTGAAATGCTTTTAAAGAAGCTGTCTGATCAAGGTCAGCTCAATTTGCCTATAAATGAAATTTTATCAGATATTTAGCCATTTATGACATTTTAACAGGTGCAGCAAAATGAATTATGAACAAAAGGATATCTATATAGACAATACAACAACACCTTCAAGCTGAATAACTTAACCAGTTTTAAGGAATGACAGTATTATGAAATGTGTCTTATATGAATACATATTATATATTCAGATCCACATTCCTTAATATCATAATCATATCCCAAAAATGTCTTGTACCCCTAGTCCCTACATGTATCCCGTTAACCCTTTACTCCATGAATATAACAGAAAATTATGCTTAAATACAATATTGTGCTCTTCTGAACTCTCACCTTTTCCCTAAATCCTGAAGATTCCATTGAGTTGGAAAGCTCTTCAATTCCAGGTTCCAATTCAGAACCCGAGTTTGTGTCATCTTGCTCTTGAGATGACGACATTTTGCCTGCGATTGGTGTCTCTTTTTCTCCTGTGAAATCAGCAAGTCTTGAAGCTACTGCGTCATTCCCTCTTTTGTTACCCTTTTTAGATATAGACATATTCATTCACACATCTATGTTGTATTGTTCTAACTGCTGTCCAGTTTGTTATCAGGCTGTACGAGAACATGGATATTTCTGTTCCTTACACCAAGTAATCACTACATTATCCACATCAATACAAACACCTAGAACACTGTCCGACTTCTGTCTATTTTAGTGTAAATCCCACTCTGACTAAATGATGATTCAGATACAATACATGTACAAGCTTATAGATAAGAATGAATATGCATTTTCCCAGAAAATTTGTCACATGCTTGGAAACGCACTGAATAATTCAAATAACAAGCACTTTAACCCTTTACTCCATAAACATTTTTTCGCTTTTGAAAACAGAGTAGACCCAGATCAGAAGGCTCCCGTTTGACCAGTCTGATCAGGGTCTGATCTGATTTATATATATATATGATTTAATTATAATAGTATTAATACAGATATGATTCTGTTTCTGTCATGGCCAAAAAAATCCTGTGTCCATTTGCTATTATACCAATTAATCTAATTGATATTCATGAACCTATTGTTTCTTACATCAATATTCATAGAATAAAGGGTTAATGTTCCAAGTTCCGTATACCTTTGACTCTCTGCACACTCATATAAATTTACTGCATGAATAACTCCATATATTATCCCCACCCAAATACTTATTTTGTTACACACTTCCTAGCAGTAGTATAATGCAGTACTGTGAAATACACCAGATTAATCTTGAGATCATGTGAAATTAATTTGAACCCACCAAGTCAATAGTTGCCAATTAAGTCTTGATTTGGGTCACAAAACAGCCAATTAACTTCTCTTAAATTATCTGGTATACAGAGGTCAGTAATTACGGGGACCTCAGATGTGATATGTGATAAAATAAATGCGAAAACTTAAATATCAGCTGATTTCTCACGTTGTATATTTAACACTGGAGTCATTGCGATTAAGTTGACTTCTCTTCTACGCTGGAACGAGGCTATGACACACTTTATGACGGGAACCTTCCTAGCCTCATCACCTGGAATAAAGACGATTTATCAAAATATGGCGAACGCGTCGACATGAGAACATGGTCGTACAAATAGTGCAAAAGTTTATCTGAATGCAGCTATTTGCTTCTTATCAAAATCTTGATATTTGCTGCAGAAATAAGCGAAAAACATTTGACAGCATTGATTACTTACTGACTGTCTTCGTTGCGCATTACTACTGCGCATGATTTGCACGGAAATGACGTAAAATCAAGCATTTCATCAACCATGATTACTACAGATATGAACAAATGTACGCTACAATCAGCAGACGAAAGACGTGAGCTAAATTGAAGAAATTAACAAATACCGAATAAATCTTTAAAAAAAAATCTATTAAATTCCATACTTAAATCAAAACCTGTACGTGGATCTGCCAGGTCTAATTATTTCTGTAAATTAATCCTTTACTCCATTAGCAATTTATTGGAAATAATGAATTATGGATATTAAGTAGATCTAGTCTATTTAACTAAGTTAACATACATTTATACGTAGCGACCATTTAACTCTTTCCTTCATATTTATAAACGTGTTTTCACGCATTTGCAAACAGAGTAGACCCAGGTCATACGGTTCCTATAGTAGCTGTCTAATCAGGGTCTGCTCTGTTTGCTTGATCTTGATCTTTTACAGTGACACGTCTTTCGACAATTGTACACCGCGCATGCGTCGTAAGATTTTACATATCTGTTTTTTTATTACGTTAATAAAAGATACTGTGGAATCTTTTTTGAAGTCGAAGGAAATGCTTTCCATGAGACCTTTGTCTAAGCTATCCCAATCTCTCACAGTTCTAGGAAAAAAACTAAATTTATAACTGTTTGTCCGAGCGTAAATATGATTGTAATGATATTTATGCATGTTTTTAGTTACACGTTTTGGGGATGATAGATTTCCTGTCGGAATTTCTGCCTGTCCATTCAAGCCTTTGAAAAACAAGATTATTCTACTTCTCTTTCTCCTTTCCATTAGCGGTTCTAATCCAAGTTCATTTAGAAGACCAGTCATAATTCCTGGTTCATACACATAATTTGAAGTGATAAGTCTTACGGACTTCTTCTGTACCTGTTCTAATTTTTCCTGTAACCCTGATTGATGTGGATCCCAAGCCGTACAGGCATATTCTACTACCGGCCTGATAAGTGATTTATATGCTGCCAGTTTAACATTTTGTGGACAAAAAGACAAATTTCTTCTAAGAAGACCTAAAGTTCTGTATGCTTTGTTACAGACTTCCCGGATTTGCTTATTCCAATCCAGTGTGTTTGTTATATTAACCCCTAAATACTTTATAGATTCTAAGAATTCAAGTGTTATTCCGTCTAGAGTATAGTCTGACAAAATTATGTTCTTCTTCCTACTTAATCTCATCATATTACATTTTATTGGTTGAAATCTCATTCCCCAGTTCTTAGCCCATTGTCCCAGGTTACTAATATCATTTTGCAAGAGAACACAATCATTACTGGTTTTAATTTCTCTATAACATACACAGTCATCAGCAAACAGTCTGATCTCAGATTTTACACATTCAGCTATATCATTTATATGTATGAGAAATAATATGGGTCCCAAAACTGTTCCTTGAGGGACACCTGACTTGACTTGTGCATCATCCGATGTCGTACCGTTCACCACTACTGTTTGCCTACGGTTGCTGAGAAAGGCATCAATCCAATTCAGAACTTGTTGGGAAACTCCATATTTATACAATTTAGATTTAAGTAATTCATGCGGAACAGTGTCGAACGCTTTTTCGAAATCAAGAACAAAGACATCGACCTGTTGTCTGTTATCTAATGACTTTTGCCAATCATCTAAAACATTTATCAACTGGGTTTCACAGCTGTGATATTTACGAAAAGCATGTTGTCTATCAGATATGATATTGTATTCATCTAAGTGTTGCATTAGATTAGAGCATACTACGTGTTCCAGCAGTTTACAGCAGATACATGTAAGTGATACCGGGCGGTAATTACTTGGAATGTTTCTATCATTTTTCTTCAAAAGTGGACATATGTTTGCAAGACTCCAATCATGTGGTATAGATCCTGAATCTAAGGATTGTTGGAATAAGTGAGCTAAGATACTCGATAATTCAAATGATAGTTCTTTAAGGATCTTCGGATGAATTTCATCTGGTCCCATTGCTTTAGAAGCATTTAAACCCTCAAGCAATTTCTGAACACCGTTAACAGATACAGATATTTTGCCCATTCTCGGGATATTTGGAAATTCATGAGGTACGGACTGATAGACTGTTTCAGTGAAAACACTACTGAACTGCTCATTTAGTGCCTGTGCTTTTTCAAAGTCACTTTCAGCTATGCCGTTATCTTTTGTCTTTAAAGTAGGAATACTCTGCTTATCAGATTTCTGTCCATTTATGTATTTCCAAAAAGCCTTTGGATCTCCTTTAATGTCCCCTATCATTGTATTTACATAGTTATCATGAGCCATTTTTACCTCTTTTCTTATTTGTGATCTGAGAACCTTCCATTTTGATTTTAATTTACTGTTCCCAGTTTTCTTATAGAGTGAATGCGTTTTATTTCTACGTTTTATCAACTTCTGTATTGCTTTTGTGATCCATGGCAGAGATTGGTGAGTTCTCGATAGTTTAGATGGGATATTTTTGGCAACAGATTGTTCCAAAACTAATTTCAACAAACTCCAGTTTTCATCTACAGACCTGCAATTTTGGTTACCATTAAAATATTTCTCTTTCCTGAAGTCTGATGTTTCTGACCTCATGGCTTCGTAATTTCCTTTAGAGAAAAGATAAACTCTTCTTCTATGAAGTTTCTTTCTGGGTGCAAAGACGTTTAGTGTGGCAGATATCATTTCGTGATCACTAATTTTATCAAGGGAGTGAACATCTGCAAATTGGTTAGGAGTGTTTGTAATAATTAAATCCAGTGTATTTTGCTCCCTAGTAGGGAAATTTACAAGTTGCTCAGCGCTGTGTTCATGGAGAATGTCTACTAAGTTTTGTCCATCATTTTCTGTCAGACTGTTTCCAGTTTCCTTATTTAGGAGGGATTCCCAATCAATTTTTCTATAGTTTATGTCACCTAACACATGTATACAAGGTTGTCTTTTAAGGCTATGTAATGACTTCAATTTCTTAAACTGGTCTCCAAGTAAAAGTATATGTTCTTGTAGAGAATCTGGGGCCCTGTACCAGGATGAGATGTAATGGGATTTGCCATTTATTGATAACTTTGCCCATACAGATTCTGACCCGTCCTTAAAACAAGTAATAGGAGATGCCTCCAAGTCTGATTTAACTAGCAACATTGAACCACCCCCACTCATAACCCTATCATTCCTAAAAATGTCATATCCTAAGGAGTTCGGTATTAATTCGGTATTTGTTACTGTACTGTCAATCTTAGTTTCTTGGCTCTGGCTTTTCATTTTCCAGTAGTGTTTGCAGTTCTAGTTTTTTACCTCTGATACCATTTATATTTATTGACAGGAACTTAATATGTTTTTTAACTACAGTACTGCTAATATCAGCCGGGGGGGGGGGGGGGAGTGTAGCTGTCATTTAAGACTTCAAACATATTTCTATCCTCAAAATTAAAAGATTCACTAGAAAAGGAATTCGTAAAATTCTTAGATTCACATTTTGGACATATCCATAAACAGTTTTGGCATGATAAAGATCTGATTCTATGTAGATTTACAGTTTCTATCACAAAAATTACATTGAAAATTTTACATTATAAAAAATTTTACATTATAAAAAAGCAGCTAATAAATATTCGATCATGATGTCATTAATATAGAACAGGGTAAGGGTTAAAATATAGACGAGGACCTTTCAAGAGTAGATGGTTGTCTAAAATGCAGAACAAATGTAAATTTCGTCTTGCATTAGGATGCCACCTGCAACATGTCTTTTAAAACTGCCCAGAAGTAGAGTTATTTGGAATGGCCGATGTAGACAGGTTTTACAATACAGTAAAACTTCGCTATATTAAATCAAGTATTTTGTGTTAAAGACAGGCGACAGGCGACTGCTTAAAACAAGGTGAAAATAAAACAGGACGCTCCTATAGTTTGCAATGGTGTAATAACGCGTTTATATATATGAGGGAATTTAAGAGTCATGGGGATTATAGAACACAAGATCATGGAACACCTGGTCCATGGTAATGTAATGGAACATTTCCCAAAGTGTAACACCTTGTATGGTCCAAAACACGGATTCCGTAAGATGGGTTTATACCAACAACAGCTGGCCAATATAACCCAACACATAGCTAGCCTGTTGTGATTTGGAAAGCACCAAATGGATATAAGTTTGCATGTACTTGACTTTGTCAAGGCGTTTGATATAGTCACCCACCAGCATATATGGAGCATGAGATGAAAATCTGAGCTGAATCAAATTGTTTGTCAGCTTCAGGAAGCAACGCTCCCCTTGAGCTTGATGGAAAGATCGATGATGTAACGTCTGTGATGTCCAGGATACAGTGAATGGGTCGCCGTATCTTCCGGTATTCATTCGGTGACCTACCAGAGTACCTTGCGTCTGATACTAGAGTATTTGCTGATGCTGCACTGCTATGCAAATATAATTATAATATAAGGTCAGAGAAATATGCCGAAGCCCTGCTGAAATACCTTATGTCCCCTGAACATTGGGATGACCAGCGGCTGTTTCATCCCGAGAAGTGCCCGATATGTACCAATCCAAGACACTACAACACATTCTCTTCATGGACCACAGGGGTAAGACACGTTTGAGTCACAGGGTTAAGACACGTTTGAGTCAGTATATGTATATATAGAAAGAAGGGGTCCGACTCCAAAAGATCCAAATTACCCACTCCTCTACTTTAAACCCTTCGCACTGCAACAAATGCACCGATTTCGATCAGATAAAAAGCTATTCCCTAAGCAAAGACATTGTTGTACATGTAATCGAATATGCAAAGATTTTCCCGGTCAAATTAGGTATAAACTTAACACGGAACCAGAAACATGAGAAAAATGACCAAAATTCGTTAGTCGGACACGACCACGTCCCTGAGTGCGAACCGTTGACAGTCTTGAAACGATTACTTATACGTCAAACACAATAACATTTGGCGTCCATAACAGCAATATATTCAATAAAAGGGACTTTGTTACTGCGACCTTACACGAAAACGAGGTTGGAGCCTTGGTCTGACTGCATATTTTGTTTTTAAGCGATTATAATGTTTGAAAAGAATAAGTGAACGTGGAGTAGAAGAAACAAATATTGAAACATTCCAAGTAACTTTTATAGGAAATCACTATTAACTTGTACATGAAATGCAAAACAACCATAACAGCACTGCCAAGATGTCTGTGGATGACCACCGGAAAATGTCAGAAGCACGTACGGAGTACTATGAATAAACCATTGCGCGTAAGAATTAATTCATGTTTTGAAGCGCGTATATTTATATTGATATGAGGATAACAACTTGAATGCATTTTAAAGCATATAGAATGTAGTTTTTGAGACTGTATATCTTAATATGTAATCTAGGTTTTATCAAAATAAAACGAGAATCAAAGTTTTAAATACTGTTAATCTGAATTATTCAACAAATAAATAAGAATGTCTCCCATTTCAAGGAAAGGCCAGATCAATGGATCGGATTTTTTTTCAAAGTTCATCTGGTAATGTATAGGGCATTCCTTTAGGCCGATTAATTCGTTAAATGATGTGTAGGCTAACTATTGCTTAGCCTATACACACTGTGGTGCAAGCTGTACGGTCGCAAATGTTTAGACTTTTCCAAGATGGCGGGCACAACAGAGGCTAAAAGGTAAGCGTCACATTTTTACACTTTTTAAACTATTTAGACTTTTCTTTCAGTCATTTAAATTGTGCCATTACACAGAATTATAAAGCCTGTCAACAGCGGCTTACCCCTTTATGGCTCATATTTGCATGTAAGGCTCAAAATCTTCGGCAAACTATGCAAAAACCGAAAGTCAGAAATCGAATCGAGGAGGAGGTCATATTTTGCCTCATTGTAAGCTTACCAACTACACTAAACGTTTTCTAACACTGTGGATATATGCATTTGAGCCCGATATTAACGTTGAGTTAACTAGTTTGTGGCACAAATCTACATTTTGTCTTTTGGAGACGTTTAAAAATAATGTCGAGTGTACGGTTTAGCCCGTAGTGGTAAAAGTGCACTGTACGGTTTAGACCCGATGTTTTTTGTACGGTTTAGACACGATTTTCTTTCAAAAAACTGTACGGTTTAGACACGAAACAAATGCTATCGTTTGAATCTGCGCTGTAGGTCTAGATATTATAATCACGACTATGTATTATGGATCTTCCTTCATGCAATGCATGTATGCGATTATGGCAGCATATCACAAATAATTAGGATCTAGATCAGAAACATAGTATAGACTTATGGGTAGACCCTGACCTGGATCTATACTAGTTAGCATTTCAGGACAATATTTTCATATAGCGTAAATAAAGATTAATATGTATACCTGTCTGAAAAAAGAACCTATACCCACCGATTATGTTTTACAGGCATTTAGCTGAGCAGATCTTATAATTAATTTCAGCAGGCGAACACTTCGGTATTTGCAGAAAAAAACTCTTACAAGTAAACATAGATTGGAAATTTATCAAAAAAGGAAGAGTCCGTTTGAAAAAATCAGCACTGAAAAGTTGAAAAAGGGATGTAGACAACATTTAAAAATATTGGCAACGAGAGAATGAACTTTTCTACTCTGCGACTTGTTTACACATGCATACAGTTTAGATCAAGGTCGGACACGGATTAATTTGGCCTCAGAAGAGAGTACTGAACCGTTTGCAACTCGAGTTCAATGTGAGTATAAAAAAGGTACTCGAACACTAAAATACATATTATTATCGATCTTTAAGACAGATGACAGCTTAATGTATGGATATGTGCATTCAAAAGCGCTGCACATGGATGAAATCAATAATCGGAACGAACCGCATGATTATTTATCCAGACACTGAAAGATTTACAATAGATATACAATAAATATAAAATCACTAGCCGGAAGGAACCGCATGATCGTCCATCCGGTCAATGAAGGATATACAAAAGATATACAATAGATATGGAATCATAAACCGATAGAAACCGAACCAGTCAATTAAAGATATGCAATAGATATACAATAAATATAAAACCACTAACCGGTAGTAACCACATGATTATCTACTCAGTCAATGAAAGATATGCAACAGACATACAATAAATGTTATATCACTAACCGGTAAGAACCACACGTTGATTAATCTACCAGTCAATGATTAATAAGCAATAGATCAGTAGATTATGGTGAAATCTCAATTACTCGGAGTTTTTAAAAGAAGAATATACATTAAATTAGTATAGACAAAATACAGGTGTCAATATTTTAACTGACAGGTTATTGTAGCGACAGCAGGGTAAAATATAGTTATACTTTCAGGGATCACACCTTTGATCTGCAGACAAGAGCACGGGAAAAGAGGACTCGAAAATCAAGGAAGATATCCAAGCCCAGCGAATCGGCGAGAAATCCATTTCCTGTTAGAGAATATCACAGAGCTTCAGAGGCAAAAATACTACCACACGTACGAAGAGGCTTGCAACTGGACTCGTTCAAATAAGCCAGGTTGACGTTGAGGTTGCAAACAACAGAGTGCAATTTACATTGTCTGCCTAAATACTGCTGATAAAACCAATTTAACACAACCCTTTTGTTGTGGAATTAGTTTATCATTTATTGATATTGTTCACTTTAAACATACTGTTATTTAGAACTACCGCCTTCTGTTAAGTTTAATTTCAATCTACATCCTTATGTGTGCAAAAGATGAGATGCCGAATTACTTGGCATCTTTGCATCCAAACGGTTAGCGAAAACATTAAATTTTTTAATATACGCTGATACCAATAAGTGCCAAGTGAAGTTTGTTTGCTATCATCGGCTGTTCAAAGACTTGAAATAAGCTATGTTAAACCAAGTGACAAACAACTTAGATCACAGATAAGATCCATGTTACACTGCCTCTCACTATGATCCAATCTGCTTGCATGTGTTGAAATAGTGCTTGGTGCTTTAAAGGTAAAGGTTTTACCCTGCACATACAGGAAAGCAACGCTAAAGTGGACACTCAAAGGAGAACATAAAGGTCTTTAAGACAGGCAACAGCATAATGCAAGTCGTAAGTAATGCAGAAAAATGCCACTGGAATGATCTACTTAGGATCTGCATTAAACTGCCATTTTCTTCTTTTTCTTCATTTAAGTGGCCAATATAGCGACGTTTCATGTGCGGTATTTAGATTCATGTACACGGGAGCTTGCTTGTGTATACGGGTCAAAACCTTATTTAACTCAATTTTAGGGATGTTTAAGCTACTTTAATTATTACAGTTAATATATATTTCCATGTAGTCAAGTGAATAAACGTCTATTGTTAAACTTCGGACATTATCTTAATAGTCTTTTTTGCAGACCAATTTATGAAAAGGACTCTGACGTTTATTGATAGCTAGATCATGTCTACATATTATACAGTGTATATTTGATTTTCGACTAAGGGTTAGATTAAATGGTTAAACGACACGTAACAAATATATAACTTTATTATGTGTTGATTGTAAAACAAAATATGTCTTGACTAGACCTTTGATCACAGTAAATCACAATGTAAAAATGTCAAAAATATAAAAAGAGGTTGATTAAACACAGTTCTATCTTCCAGAGTTCACATGTAAATAATAACAAACAGTATAAAAGTAAAAACAAGAAAAAATAACAACAGTGAACCCGTCAATCCCAGTGAAACGAACGATTTCTATTTTTCCGAAAGCATTTTCAGTAGAATCTATCTTCAGAGAACAGTTAAGAGAACAGTTAAAAGAATATATATTTTACGATGGTTGGCTTTGCACTGTTGATCGAAGTTTGCAAAATTCTTCCGCATTTTAAAATAGGCTTGCTTAAAGCTAGCACTCTATCTTAAAGACTTTGTATTTTTAAGTGGTCTCTGTAGATAGGTTTTATTGTATATTTGTCGACCATTTATATGTATTGTGCACTAGGAGTATCAAACACTTTAGAGTCTACCTAACGCCGAAATACCAAGTGTCTGCTACGTCTCCAAACTATTTGTAAAGAAGATAAATATTGGAATGTCTGTACATGTATAGTAAAGTTACCATGACCCTTTTACGTAGTTGACCTATCACATAAACGAGTCTGCATTCTTAACAGATATTGATAATAATGCTCTCCTAAGAATTAAGTTAAAAAAAGTTTCAGTCCAACAGTCCGAATGAGTATTCCTGGAAACCCAGAATTTAACGATTCCTACTCTGACGGAAAATGACTTTTCTTTACTAATCAAATTAAATAGAAAATGACCGTAAAATTTCTACAGCTACCAATTAAAAGACGATCAAAAGAAGGCCTTTACATGTGTCTACATAATGCAGATCGAAAAGAATGCAGAGTACTGCCGTTCAACATGTATATCTTGCATGGCACTGCAACCTATCTTAACCTTAAACAATTGAATAAATTCAAAACGCTCATCCTTCTATGGATACTTATTAGACAAACAGTTCATATAGACTGAAGGATGAACAGCCAGTTATTATGAAATTGTAATAATATTGTGTGTTTGTATGCAGATTTTCTATAGCAAGCTGTAGACTGATTGCAGCTCTCTCATCTGGGTCTACACTGTTTGCACCTGTCGTGATTAGCGGGTTAAGGGTCAAATACAATGTACCTTCTTTTTGTCTTCTTTTAAGTGATCGGTGTACACAGGTATTACGGTATATCTTTCACAATCATTTATGTATATTGTACTCTGTGAGTAGCAAACACTTTCGATCAAACGCTGAAATACCAAATGTCTAATATGGCTCAAAACTGTTTGCAAACACCACCTATATTGGAAAGTTGATTTCGTTTATACGGTAAAGTATATCGATTAAACTGGTATACTTGGTCAAACCAAGACTGCTGTTTTCAGTTCTCTTTTGTATGTTTTGCTTCAGGAACATCTATGACTATGAGATGTTTGTCATAAATTCTGGTGGTATGATCTCCGGAAGCAAAAATGCAAAGGAAGACTGAATTTGATAATCTACATTATTCAGATATTTGTTACGTATTCCAAGGTCTAACTAGAACAACCACTAAAGGTGATGAATATCCCCAATGGCACATTTGACATAGAGATGGGGTTATAGAACATCACTACAATATCTTCTACAGCTTAGAAGACAAATTAAACTCCGGAAAACCTGAAATTTCCTAAAAATGTCTAAGTCAAAATGCTGTAATTTCATTAAAAACCAATGTAGTGTAACAAACTTCAAACTTGATCTGTAACTCATTATTATAAAGCTACATATCAAATATCACATCAATATCTGCAAGGGTTTAGAAAAGAACTCCGGAAAACCTGCATGTCTGGAAAATTTCTAAGTAAAATCCCTGCATTTCCGAGAAAAATCAATGAAACGTAACGAAATTCAAACTTGATCTGTAACTCATTATAATAAAGCCACATACCAAATATCACTTCATTAGCTGTAAAGGTTTAGAAAAAAACTTCGGAAAACCTGAATTTCCGGAAAAAATCTAAGTAAAATCACTGTATTTCCATGAAAAATCAATGAAGCGTAAAGAAATCAAAAACTTTTATAATAAAGGCACATAACAAATATCATTTCAATATCTGTAAAGGTTTAGAAAAAATCCGGAAAACCTGTATTTCCGGAAAAATTCTAAGGAAAACCACTGTATTTCCGTGAAAAATCAATGAAGCGTAACGTAATTCAAACTTGATATGTAACTCATTATAATAAAGCCACATACCAAATATCACTTCAATATTTGTAAAGGTTTAAAGAAAAACTCCGGAAAACTGAAAAATAACAAAGGGCAATAACTTCAAATATACTGAAGACAGAGTTACAAACCTTGTGCACTGCAATTGCGGCCAATGTGATCTATCTACACATGTATGTATGAAGTTTGAAGTCAATAGCTTTTATACTTTGGACGTTATGAAGGCGGACGGACGGACAGACGGACTGTTTTAAACAAAACAGGAAAACCACAGGTAACTTAATTAACACCATGAATATAAAAAATAATTTCAGGAAAAACACATATCGGTCTTATAATGTAAAAGACTTAAACGGTTGGTCTCGTTGAGGTCGCCTCTGGCTTACTGGACGAGTGTTTCTTTAATTTGTGAGACCTTAAACTTGACCTCCACTTATATCTCTTCCCACATTCAGAACACGCATACCTCAGCAAATGCCGGTGCACACCTTTCTGGTGGTATTTAAGACCATCAGTTCTATTAAATACCTGGTCACATTGTGTGCACTTATGAGACCGTTGGACCGACGTTTTACCCTCAACATTTACACAGCTTTTCATGTGTCTCTTCGAAGATACCTTATATGAATATTGCTTCTTGCACGTTTCGCAGGTGAATTTCTGCATACCATGTTTTCTAAGATGGCCTTCGTAATGGTGCTTTTCAACAAATTTCTTCGCGCATATTTCACATGTGTACTTTTCTTCACTCGAGTGTCTTGCTAGGTGCTTTCGGACACCACTGCTTGATTCGAATTTGTTCCCGCACATGGGACAAAGATTCACCATGCCTTCTGAGTCACAGGTGAAGGATTCCTCTTGCGGTTCTATTATCACTCTGAAAATATATGAAATGCTAATATGATAACGACTAAGAAATACTTTCTACAGAATACTTAGTATTTACTTCGTGTTTTGTTTTGAACTGCGACGCAACCAAATGTTATGGATGATGCAATCAGGGTAAATCAAGATCAGCCACCGCACTAATCTGCGGTGTTAGTTCATGGTCTATAATACGGTAAAACCCCTCTAATGCTACCAGCAAAACGGGCATAATTCACGGTTGCAGAGGCAGGTGTCAGCTTAATACTGGACGAAAGTTACATGTATGCAGAAAGCTCCTATATTAAGCAACTACCTGCTGATAAAGACAGCTATATTTATCCATTAAGTGGTCGCATTAAAGGGGTTCTACTATATTCATGTTGACAATGTGTATAAGACGGATAATGTATAGATGGCAGTGCAAACCTTGGACGGATACAATTTATATGCGGCGGTTAGCTTGACCTTTAGGATTGACCGTCTCTTCAAATATATATATATTGGTTTAAGTATATTTTCAGACTGGCATAAGATAGGTCTAACCCCTGCCATCCTCCAACCTGTCATAGAGAACCATGGCTTGTTTACTAAATTTATTTATACACGTGCGGCCTTATGGTGGAATTCATTTACAGTTAATGTCACCTCCTCTGCCCCATTATCGCTCCGCGACGGTAATTCCGCTCTACATAATCTTTGAAGCAGCGCTTTTGTGTATCGCACCGGCTATGTACAATAACATGATCTGTACGTCCAGAATCTGCATTTAAAAATCTTTGGTCAAATAAATGTACGTTTTTCTCATTAACATTTTATCATTTTTGGTTATATTATATATACTTTCACATGCTTTACATTACGCTTTTAAAATACATATAGACCCTACGAAAAAGCATTTCAGACATTCCAAAGAGACGCGGAAGAGATATCTAGTGCTAAATGACATCACTAATTAAACTTCTCTATACACTTGATCAGGGTATGATAGACGATCTTAAACTGGGACGACTTTATAGATCTAATACATATGCAAACAATTTGCATCCATATTAGATGCTTAGTAACCCAGTGTCTCATCAAATATCAAAACTGTTTGCCACCCGGTCTCCTATAATAATATACTTTTTTTTATCAAACCTATGTGATGAATTGAGACTTTTACCAGCAAATTTTTACTTTAAAGTATTAAAAATAACTGCTTCAGGGGGGGGGGGGGGGGGGGGGGGGCGTTCCATTCAAACACCGAAGTGTTCGCCTGCTGAAATTAATTATAAGATCTGCTCAGCGAAATGCCTGTAAAACATAATCGGTGGGTATAGGTTCTTTTTTCAGACAGGTATACATATTAATCTTTATTTACGCTATATGAAAATATTGTCCTGAAATGCTAACCAGTATAGATCCAGGTCAGGGTCTACCCATAAGTCTATACTATGTTTCTGATCTAGATCCTAATTATTTGTGATATGCTGCCATAATCGCATATATGCATTGCGTGAAGGAAGATCCATAATAAAGAGTTGTGATTATAATATCTAGACCTACAGCGCAGATTCATACGATAGCATTTGTTTTGTGTCTAAACCGTACAGTTTTTTGAAAGAAAATCGTGTCTAAACCGTACAAAAAACATCGGGTCTAAACCGTACAGTGCACTTTTACCACTACGGGCTAAACCGTACACTCGACATTATTTTCAAACGTCTCCAAAAGACAAAATGTAGATTTATGCCACAAACTAGTTAACTCAACGTTAATATCGGGCTCAGATGCATATATACACAGTGTTAGAAAACGTTTAGTGTAGTTGGTAAGCTTACAATGAGGCAAAATATGACCTCCTCCTCGATTCGATTTCTGACTTTCGGTTTTCGCATAGTTTGCCGAAGATTTTGAGCCTTACATGCAAATATGAGCCATAAAGGGGTAAGCCGCTGTTGACAGGCATTATAATTCTGTGTAATGGCACAATTTAAATGACTGAAAGAAAAGTCTAAATAGTTTAAAAAGTGTAAAAATGTGACGCTTACCTTTTAGCCTCTGTTGTGCCCGCCATCTTGGAAAAATCTAAACATTTGCGACCGTACAGCTTGCACCACAGTGATACATTGGGATACATAGGTTGTTACTGATGTTTTTGCCCACCAGTTAACTGCGCATGCGCAAAATCGATAGGTTTGTTTACAAACGCCGATTCGCCCTATATGTAAGTTGGAACATTGTAGCCATTTTACGAAGTATATGAACAGATCTATCTAATTCCATTAGCAAACAGAGCAGGCCTTTTACCGACTGACCTCAAAATCATTACGGATCATCTACTTGCCATGAACAACCACCCTACTAAGTATGAAGACAGCACACACAATAGTCATTAAGTTATTGAACGGACAATATTTTGAGCTGAAAAATAGCCTATGAGGTAATGGGTTAATTTACATGTATCTAATAAGTTACATACACAGACGTTTGTTTCACTTAAATATGTTTCCGTTCTACGTGCAATTTACCACTGTATTTGCCATCGCGGTTGTTGTAGCTTAGTCGGAGAGGGGATGCGTTTACTTACACTGTCTTTTAGGATGAGGGTGGAATAAGTGCGAGGTTGGATGCCCCTTAATCGGGTTATACCCCCAGTGACTACTGTCACTGACCATTCCAAGGCGGTACTTCCACCCTATTGTTTGTTTGTTTTGTCTTTGTGCGTCTCTTTGTATCTGCTGTTCTTTCTTGTGAGTCTGTTCGGGTGGCTATTTGTTTTGTATGTGGTGTTTTCTGCTTGACTCATATTTATACATACATTATAATATACCAATTTAACTGCATGCATATACACATATACACCAAGACAAGCAAACATTCTTATTTTTTCTTTACTAACAGTTTGGTTTGGCAAGGTTTTGCCTCGTCTCAAATGCAACAATCATAACAGAAAAGTTAGAGGCAACTAAGTTCAATAGTGCCCTTCTAAATACTAAATAGATGTTCCAGGAGAGTATGCCTGGCTATACACACGTACACACGTGTGCACACGTGGTTGCAAAAAAGAAAATCCAAGAATTCAAGGTGCCCAAAAATACATTAAAACTTGATGCCCAACTAAAATAACCAACTATTCGCTTCCCAATTTTTTTCCAAAGGTCATGTTGACCCAAATGTATATTGCAGAATACCCTCAAAATGATAATTGGATTGGTTCGTAATAGTTACATGTATTAGACGGCTCCTGTAAGAACCTTCTGATCAGGGTCTTCTCTGTTTGCATATGAATCGAATATGGTTCTGCAATCTCTGCCATGGCTAAAAATCCCTAATTCATGATGTCTTTATTTCTTTCAGGAATATTTATGGAGTCAAGTGTCAAGTATAATATACTTATGACAGTGTTGTTTGTTACTGCAAAAATATGAATATTTAATTTTCAGAAGATCAGTGCATATCCAGATTTCGGAGGAGCCCTCTGATCAGGGTCTGCACTCTTTGCCGTTCAAAACACGTATATACTTTCATACTGAATGGACTCTATTGCTAGATACTGATGAACCAATGATGGCAACATTCAAAGCGTTACTGCCTTTACATGGCGGAGAATGTGAAAATGCGGAGAAATGGGATTCAATATATAACAAGTAAACGGTGAAACTCTGCTTATTTACACATATAGCATGAGGGTGACCGTGAAGTATGCACGTATTATCAGGGTTTAACCCTTTCACCGCCACAGTCGAGTAAATCCACCACGACAAATAGTGCAGACCCAGATCAGACGCCGCCTTTTCAAGGCGGCGTCTGATCAGGGACTTCACTATTTGTCTCAATCTCCAGTTCTATATATGTGCTTTATTCATTTGAAATTTGCATTTATTTATCTCATTTCCTTATTTTACTGTATGATTTAACAAAGTTGGATTGCAGACGACAATTAGAAATTTGGCGCCGAAAGGGTTAACTATTTACCTCATGATTATTTATATAAGGAATATGGCATCATGAATATATGTTATCCTTTTTTTTGTGATGGTATATGAACATATTCCTGTTAGCATCACAGAAACCCTAGAATTATATCTATATAATTTCATCAGCAAACAGAACAGACCCTTTGAGGGGCCGACTGATTTGGGTCTGCTTTGCTCGTACAGGCTTGAAAAGGCATATATCCCAAGAACGTAAACTGAGCCTCGGGGTTATCTTGTCTTTCATATGCTAATTCGGATTAAGTAAAGAGTCGTATGCAGAAGTATATGAAGCGAGTTGGTTTTGATTCAGTTTTTATAAATATTAATACGTTTAGACAATTCGATGCAGAACGAACTACATTTTTCCAAAGTATTATGATTTTTAATGAATATTCATACCATTAAAAGTTCTTTTTTTGTGATTATCACTTCAAATTTCAACTTTGTATGGCTTTATGACACCTTTAACATGCAGTTTCACACCTTTAACTGCCTAAAGTAAAATTATTTTCGTATATAAAGTACCTGTGGTATGTGGGATTTCTAATGACATACTGTCAATCCAGACGCCTCTAGTCTTTTTACAACAGAAGTCCGACATAAGGTCGTCGGATTCTGAAAGTCCCATACCCTTCCTGTGGTATTTACGGAAGTCAGATATATGGTCGTCGGATTCTGAGTTAAATGCCATTTTTGTCTAGTCACTAATATCCTTTGCAAATAGAGAAGACCCATGTAAGAAGGCTCATAGAGGAGCTCTCTCATCATGATCTGCACTGTTTGTCATGTTGCACTTTTGTTTGCAAAAGTCTCTAAATATTCACCATAAGCTCATTTTAGTTTGACTTGTTTGAATTTTAGAATAGTCCATTTCAATTCAGCGTTGTAATGGTTAGGTAGACCAAAGTAACATGTTACATCTGAATTTTCATGTGTACCATTGCAGAACATTATAGAATTGTTGGAGGTACATGAAATAGCCACATAACCGAAAAAAAATATTTGATTATAACACCCACTGTTGATATTTCGATACACTTTCAACAATTTGTGAACTACATGTACTATGAAATATCGAACATCAATGGCCGGTAGAACGAAGTTTCAAATGCAGAAATTCGATTCCATTGCGACATTATAATGTTTCCTGATGTATTTTATCAATGTTCGTGCGACGTTGTTGCTAAGATCTGGTTTGAAAGAAATAGAATTTCAAAAATACATGTACGGTAAAACCCCTCTAAACCAGACGTTAAATTCAGTACAAATATCAGTCTTGGAGACAGGTGGCAGATTAATGCAGGGTGAAAATCATGCAGAAAGCTCCTCCCTGCATTAAACATCCACCTGCATAAAAGTATCTAAATTCTTATCTACTAGAATTCGGGTTCGGTTTCAGAGATTTACCAGTGATACCCTAACTACCCTAGGTATTTTGACAAACACACTTATGCAAATAGTGCAGACCCAGATCAAACACCTCCTTGATGGGCCCGTTTGAAGGGTTTTCACTACATGTATTTGCTACTATGTCTGTTTAATATAAAGTTGCAAAAATGTTTCCAAACTGACTTATTCAGCTGTACAAACTGGTAGAGAGGAGAGACTGGGTGCTAGAATACTTAATTATCCTTTCTTGACTTGTTTTGACAGAATGGTAAGGCTTAACCCATTCCCTCATATTGACGCATTTTGGCGTCTCTGTAAAACTACAAAATTTTAAAAATATAAAAAATTCTCTAGTAATTGCTATTTTATTCTAAAACCTTGAATTTTAAATAAAGATGTATATTTGCCTAGTTACAACTGGCCCGTGATAATACATGTATATAAGTATTCTGTGGACATTTCAACACTCATCTGCAAAAATGTCGCATGTTGCTATTCTATTTTTACATTTTACTTCTCTTTCTGTTCTGAAAACAGTGTCTGATTGTCAAAACAATTTGGATCCCGTGTGCAAGGTTATAAAACTTCTGGGTATGAGTCTGAGATCATTCTCAAGTATCTTGTTGGTCAGATTCTCAGACACCCGCTGACCCGTCCGCCCACACGTCCCAAAACCATCCGCTCACCTTCCCGCACACTCACTCAGAACCTACCTACCTACCAACCAACATACTTACCTACCTGTTACATACCTACTTACCTAGCCATCCACTAGTTAACCTGTCTCACACCAAAGCCTTTAACCCATTCCCTCATATTGACGACTTTTGGCGCCTCTGTAAAAGTCACTTTATGAAACCATTGTGATAAATAGAGCATTTGCTCCTATAGGAGCAAATGCTCTATTTATCACAATGGTTTCAAACTACAAATTTCTATTTTTTACTTTCCTCTTGTTAATTCTCCTTTTCGGTAGATACATTCAAAGAGGTTGGGTCTAAAAATAGCCTAGGAGAGAATGAGTTAAACTAGCCACGTGCCCATAGTTTTATCCATACACATATATACAAACGGTGGTATGGTGGTATCCACCACCACCATCGCTACCAGAATGCGTCAGATTGCGCATATACAATAACCACAAATCTTTAAATATAAATATAATCAAGTAGACCATGATGTGAAAAGTAAAATCTCTTGGTAATACATGTACATATTGTTTTTCTCACAACAAACTTATGGATGCATCTTTCGTCTTGTTAATCGGACAAAGATCGCTATTTTATTTGGTTAATTCTTTACATATTCACACATTTGCAAACAAACATAGTACACCCAAGATCCTGTAGGAGCCGTCTGATCAGGGTCTGCTCTGTTTGCTTATGGAATGATATAAATCTGATTCTACAGTTTCTGCCAAGGTAAAAAAAACCCGTGTCCAGGCACCACTGTAGTAATTCAATTCACGGATCTTAGGGTGCTATTAATTATTTCTTATATGAACATTCATCAGCTAAAGGGTTAAATAATAAAATAATAGTAATCGAAGAAAATGTTGGGGTATTTTGTATTTTTGCGGCTGAGGGGGGGGGGGGGGGGGGGGGATCAAATATAGCTGATCGATTGCGTCCTTTTAAAGATGATAGATTTCGATTTTTGTGGCATTTTTTTATAACCAGAAGTCAGCGAGTGTGGCATTTCATTGTTGAATTAAAGTAACTCGATTGATATATGAAGTCGAGATTCACACGTTATGTCACATTTGTTTAGTATTTTCTGAAGCCAGAGACATTTTATAAAATGTAAAGGTCTACTATTAAAACCAAACATTCTTATATTTTAGTTTGGTCAGATTAGGAAAGGTTGCGAATATAGATATAGTGCGAATCATTATCAACAAATAAACCGTGATCGAAACTAGTGACGCGAGTCGAAACAAAACAATCTTGTGACTTTTTAGCTCCGATCTTAGGACTTTCAGTACTTGGATTTCCTTAGAACGAAAAATACTTTTGAGCAAATCTGTACCAAGAGTTACTTACCTTCGCCGTATCGTTAGATGGCAGGACAAAATCAACTTCCTTTTCCGGTTACTTTTTCAACACATTAACCAAGGTATTGGAGCAACGCAAAATATCGCTGATAATCGAGCGAAATTATCACGAAAATTAATTGAAACAATCAGCATATGCAGAAAATAAATATATGTACCAGTCCTTGGGGTTTGATCAGCATTCGCTTGAACGTGATTGTCTTAACGATGGATCTATAAGTGTTTGCCATCTCTTCCAATGTTTATGTTTTAACCAACGTTTCTGTTTGTCATTGGCACTACAACCGGCCGTGCATTTTAGAAACACGTTATGCCTAATATATGTATTGTTTCGTAAATGAGAAATGTTCGGCCAATCTCATTACTCCTAAAATTAAATTCTGCATTGAACAGAAAATCTTGAAACTCATTGATTGTCAATGTGCAATACTGCCAGTGATGATGTACTCAGTTAACACCACATGAGCAAATTTGATTGGATTTGCATCATTAACTAGTGTAAGCAAAATGAAAAAGTTAAGGCAAAAAAACCCTGATGCTATAATACATGCACCACATGACACAACCAACATACAGGTGATGTTGTATGACATAACGACTTTAAATTGAATCTTGTATCTTTGAAGTCAAAACAGTAAATTGCACCATTTTATTTATGCACTTAGATCCTTTTGTATGCAAAGAGTACCGTTGATGTTCAACTAGATACGATAACGTAACTGTATTCCTAAATAGAGCTACGATTCGCTAGCATCTCTACAATGGCGCAAAATCTAAAGTGCTTGTAAACCAGCACGAGTCTCCAAACAGTTAATGTATTCCTTTAAAACTTATTATTTATCAATAAAAATCAGATTTTATCAGCCTACGCTATCTTATAACTTCTCTGCGGTCGATTAAAAATAATTGCAATACCCGCCGACTTTTATTTTGATTTTGGACGCCATGACAGATCTCGCGAGATCTCGTCTTGCCATATAAGGAAACCTTACTACGGATCGGCCATGTTGTTAAGATTGACGATTGTTGCTCGTTTTACTACGATTTCCATATATGGAAGCTATTTGCATATAAGGTCACCACCCTGAGCATGGGTATTTTTTTCAAAATGGCCGACCATCTCTTGGAAACGTCGTCCGCTTAGAGTGGTAAAACTTTAATCTGAAATTACATGATTTTCAAGAAAGGTAACATAATTTTGTTAGCCCAGCGTGTTCAAAAAATCGTTTTAAATTGAAACATTGATTTATTTTTACATTTGTTGTGAAAATAAAAGCGTTAAACCGCCGCGTGTGATTCACATTCGGCTTGCGCCACAGTAGAGATGCTAGCATGTCGTAGCTGTAAACTGGACGCTAGTCATTATCAGTCTTACAGCTACGATATCGCATCTAATGTTCAACCACTTCTCCATTGTCCATATATGCCGAAAAAGATGTCTTTTCAACATAATTTTGTTGCTTGTTTCAGATCGGCCTGAACCATGGGGGCCATCAGACCTTTGTTTAAACAGAAGAAGGTGGTGAAGCGGAGGAAGAAGTTCATCCGCCACCAGTCTGATAGATACCTTAAACTGAAGGTAATTTGTAAACGTGAACAGAAGTGACATTGATGAACCATAAAAACACATGGTGTCAATGTGTATTTAGCTGGACGTCGTGATATGACTGATATACTGTTAAAATTATAAGGAAAAGGAAAAAAAATAGAATTTTATAGTTATGAAACCATTGTGATGAATAGAGCATTTGCTCCTATAGGAGCAAATGCTCTATTTATCACAATGGTTTCAAGAAGTGACTATTACAAAGGCATAGAAAGGCGTATTTATGGCGGAACGGGTTAAATAAAACGATGTACATAGATAGTTATTACTGTTTTTTACTACAATACAGTAAAACCATGATCATAGACATCTAATAGAGTAGGTTTACAAATATTTCATTAATTCTGGTGACATCAGTGTCACTGCAATTGGTGGGGAATTTTTTTTCAATTAAGGGGAAAATATATACTTTTTCAGGAGGGGAATGGGGCCGAATTTCAGCCCCAAAAGGGCCAGATAAAAAAACAATGGGTTACTCTTCGAGACAGTTCTAAAGAGTGATCACAGTATAGGGTTTCGTAGAGAAATGATGATTTTAGTATTTGGGTATGCAGCTTTTTTTTTAACTAGCTCTGAGAATGTATTGTCATATTTCTGAACTAATTTTTGTTGGCTCAGCATTCTTATAGTTAATAGCATGCTTTTACCCATTCTTTCATATTGACACCTTTGTAAAAGTCACTTTTTGAAACCATTGTGATAAATAAAGCATTTGCTCCATAGGAACAAATGCTCTTATTTATCACATTGGTTTCAAAACTACACAATTCTAAATTGTCCTTTTCTCAGGTAAATACTCCTTTTCGGTAGTTTTATTCAAAGAGTTCGGGTCTAATTCCCTCGCATTCACACCTTTTGATGCCTCTGTAAAAGTCACTTATTGAAACCGTTGTGATAAATACCGGTAGAACATTTGCTCCAAACGATTAAATGCTCATAACGGTTTCAAAGTTACCCATTTCTTATATTTTCCTTTCCTCTAATAAATGCTCCTTTTCAGTAGATTTATACAAAGAGTCTTGAGCTAAAAATGGCCTATAAGAGAATGCTTTAACGCTTCTGATGAATATTTAATATGCAAGAATTCATGACTTCATGAATATTCATGAACAGATTTTTTATGTCCCCAGATCAGATCTGGGGGGCATATTGTTTTGGCCCTCTCTGTTTGTCACAAACTTTAACATTGGTTATAACTTTTGAGCCAGTATAGATAGAGATTTGATATTTGGCATGCATATGAATCTCATAAAACCGCACATTTTGAGGGATGCCATGTCAAGGTTATCTTTCAAGGTCAGAGGTCAAATATATAGGTCAAATCAACAACTTTAACATTGGCCATAACTTTTGAACCAGTAGAGAGAGAGGTGTGATATTTGACATACATGTGTATCTCGTAAAGCTGCACAATCATGTTAAGATCAAGGTAATTTTTCAGGGTCAAAGGTCAGACTTTTGTCAGATAGAGACTTGATATTTGGCATGCATGTGTATCTCATGGAGCCACATGTATTGCTTGGTGACATGACATGTCAAGGTCATCCTTCAGGGTCAAAGCTCATATATAGGTCAAATCACCAACTGCACATAAAGACTTCATATTTGGCATGCTCATGGAGCCGCATATAATATTGAGTGGTGACCGGGTGGGGGGGGGGCATAGTGTAGTGTTTCACAAGCACATCTTGTTATAATTGCCATTGATCTTTTATAATGGGAAAAACTAGAATCAGATCTATAGTGTCATAAGCAAACAGATCAGACTACATCTACAGGAGTCTCTCAGGTAAAGAGTATGTCCTACTTCTAAGAAAACGGTCACACAAGTTATAACTTTCATATTGCTGATAGTAGTATAATATATATATGTATCAGGATTTAATTCTATAGCATCTGTTATTTTCATCGTAGGAAAACTGGCGCAAACCAAAGGGTATTGACAACAGGGTGCGCAGAAGGTTCAAGGGACAGTACAAGATGCCAAACATTGGTTATGGTACAGCAAAGACGACCAAGCACGTTTTACCCGATGGATTCAAAAAATTTGTTGTACACAATGTTAAGGTAATTTAAAGCTAAAAACAGTTGACCTTTTCCTTCGTAAAAAATCTTTTTCACACCTTTGCAAACAGAGCAGACCCAGATCAGATGGCTCCTATAGGAGCTGTCTAATCAGGTCTGCTCTGTTTGCATATTAGTAGCTTCACCGGCCACTAGAGTGGGCTTATAGGTTTGCACCCTTTCTGTCCAGATTTTTATACCCCCACAATGTGGTGGCATATAGGGTTGGCAACTTGCTCGTCTGTACGTCCGTCCGTACGCACATCTAAAAGAAATTGTCCAGGCTCTTTCTTGGAAAGTATTTGTCCAATCCTCACCAAAGTTTACACTTGTGTTTGTGGCCATCATTGATAGCGATGCAAATCACTTTAGTCGTTTAGGAGTTGCTGCCCTTTATTTGAAAAAATGGCTTTAAAAGTATCTTGTTCGGACTCTTTCTTGCAAAGTATTTGTCCAATCCTCACCAAACTTTTACAAACATCAGTCGTTTCATACTTTACATACATGTTCATGAGCATATATCAATTTTATGATTATTATGGCCCTTACTTTCTGTAACAAAAAATCTGAGGGGGGGGGGGGGGGGGGGGGGCGGCATCGGTGTCCTAAGGACACATATCTAGTTGTCCAAAATTTCTTGTGTGGGTGCATCCCAAGGGAAGGCAAAGTGGTGCATACAACTTTGGTGAAGGGGGGGTGTTACATATTACTTTCGCATCTCTGTGACGTTGACCTTGACCATGACCTAAAAAAAATGTCCGAAATTTGTCCGTATGATATATCTTCCACCCCTTGGCAAGAAGTTTTGCATACTCCTAAATAGTGTCTCTTTGACCTTTTCAGTGACCTCAGAAAAATCGTCTGAAATTGTCCAGATAGATATTGTCCAGATGAGCTATCCTCAATCTTTTTATACGCCCACCTAATAAAGGTGGTCGTATATTGCCGTGGCCCTGTCCGTCCGTTCGTTCGTTCGTCCGTCAACATTTTGTTTGTCCGCTGTTTTCTGGGAAAACTATTAGACAGATATTAATGAAACTTCACACAAATGTTAAATGCATCAAGATCTGAAGCTGAGTTGATTCTGAGGTTCATTTGATTTTCCATTTCAGAGTTATGGCCCTTGTCCTTTAAAAATATGCAAATAGTTGTCCGCTGTTTTCTGGGAAAACTATTTGAGAGATAATAATGAAACTTCACACAAATGTTTAATGCATCAAGATCTGAAGCTGAGTCTATTCTGAGGTTCATTTGATTTGTCGTTTCGGAGTTATGGCCCTTTTACTTAAAAATAATGCAAATACATGCAAATAGTTTGTCCGCTGTTTTCTGGGAAAACTATTTGACAGATATTAATGAAACTTCACACAAATGTTAAATGCATCAAGGTCTGAAGCTTAGTTGATTCTGAGGTTCATTTGATTTTCGTTCCAGAGTTATGGCCCTTGTGCTTAAAAAATAATGCAAATAGTTTGTCCGCTGTTTTCTGGGAAAACTGAGAGATATTAATGAAACTTCATAAAAATGTTTAATGCATCAAGATCTGATGCTGAGTCGATTTTGAGGTTTATTTGATTTTTATGCCCCCATAGACGATAGTCGGGGGGCATATTGTTTTTGCCCTGTCTGTCTGTCTGTTTGTCTGTTTGTCTGTTTGTCTGTTTGTTTGTCAGCAACTTTAACATTGGTCATAACTTTTGATCCAGTATAGATAGAGACTTGATATTTGGCATACATATGTATCTCATGAAGCCGCACATTTTGAGGGGTGACATGTCAAGGTCAAGGTCATCCTTCAAGGTCAGAGGTCAAATATATGGGTCAAATCGCCGACTTTAACATTGGCCATAACTTTTGGACTAGTAGAGATAGAGACTTGATATTTGGCATGCTTGTGTATCTCATGAGGCTGCACATTTTGAGGGGTGACATGTCAAGGTCAGAGGTCAAGGTCAGAGGTCAAATATATGAGGGGGCATAGTGTTTCACAAACACATCTTGTTCTTTTCGGAGTTATTGCCCTTTTACTTAAAAAAAATGCAAATATATGCAAATAGTTTGTCCGCTGTTTTCTGGCAAAAATGTTTGACAGATATTAATGAAACTTTATACACATGTTTAATGCATCAAGACCTGAAGCGTAGTCGATTCTGAGGATCATTTGATTTGTTGTTTGGGAGTTATGGCCCTTGCACTTAAAAAAATAATGCAAATCTATGCAAAAATGAGGATGGCCATAACTTTTTCATTTGAAATGATATTTACTTCAATTTTTTTATATGGTTAAACCTTAATGTGAATTTTCACATATATTGCGGGGGGTTTGATATCGGCTAAAACACGGTATTGGTGCTGAAAAGTGTCTCACTGAGGTGAAAAAATGAAGTTTTAGGAAGGATTTTCTAACACCTTTTTTCATAAAATTCGAGGATTTTCTTATCCAGACCAATGCTTCGTTTTTGTAAATCTGCACATATTTTTTATAGTTTTGCATTCTTCTACATTAGGTTGTCAGGCAGTTACGGACACTACATGAGGCATATAACATGCAAGAAAAGAATGAAAAACCAATAGCACTTTATTTGTTTACCTTGAAACATCAATAACAATGTGTAATTAAAAATCATAGAATGCAAAGAAAGCAAGAAATTACTCTACAATTAAATTCAGGAAAGCATTTAGATAACACCTATCTGGCCTTAACAAAACAAAACCCAAACAGTTAATGTGAATTATAGAAAAGGTACAAAAAGATGCCTCAAAGGCATTTACTGTACTGTTCTGACCTCACTGCTACACTTGAAAAAAGATTCATAACTCCAGAACCTCTCAATTCCCATGCATACACTTATGATAAAGTGCATATATTTTGGTTACG
The DNA here is from genome assembly GCA_963576725.1 of Azorinus chamasolen. Taxonomy (NCBI): domain Eukaryota; kingdom Metazoa; phylum Mollusca; class Bivalvia; order Cardiida; family Solecurtidae; genus Azorinus; species Azorinus chamasolen. Next base: position 59,690,575 of record OY755246.1, on the reverse strand, counting down.
GACACTACACAATGAGACTGTCACTGATTGGTCATTATAAGCAAGAATAAGCAGTACAAACTACTAGATACAAGCAAGAAAGGATACATATAATGACACTTTAAGATACTACAATATCATATCAGATCAATACTGCTTTTAGGCTATGAAATTGTGATTGCAATGTTATAGATTGAAATTGAAAAACATTAAACAAGAACAAGGGAAAGGAACAGTCATACAGCACATTGAAAAACTGCTTAAACCATGATATGAGTCAAGAATTAGAGTTTTCTAATAATTCTAATTTATTCTAGTAGGTAATAAAGCATCTATCTTCAAATGAATTAATCTTTCAAGTGGTCATGTAATTGGTTACGGACTCTACACCCTAATATGTCCATCACTTGAAATAGAAATTCTTGTGCAACTTTGCAAGCTTTGTGTGAAGTTTGCTCAAGTCATATTCTTAAACCTATTATGCCCCCTTTCATTGACTATTTCTGGTGCTTCTACAGCAGCCAGAATCAATTCTTGTGGTTCTTGTGAACAGTCTTTTTGATTGGGCCAAATTACACATCACCAGATTTTTTCATGCACTTCAGGCTGCAATCTGTGTCACACTGTGCTATAACTTCTGCCATATAAACACAAAGGGCTCCCTTCTTTGGCTTAAGGCCAACAGCTACAAATTATCTGGGTTTATTCTTTTGACTCTTTGGAGCTTTAAATTCTGTCTTGACTCTCAGGCATACATGTAACGTCTTGCTCAGGGTGAGCTTTTGTGATCGCATGATGTCTGTCCTGTGTCGGTGTGCGTCATCAACAATTTGAACCTTTAAAAATCTCTGAATCTACAGGGTTCTCAGCTTTCATCTTTGGCACATATCATCACCTATAGGTCCTCTACGAAAGTTATATAAATTATGCCCCTGGGGGCAAAATTGGCCCCGACCCAGGGGTGACCAGTTTTCAATAGAAACATATAGTGAAACTTTGAAAATCTTCTCCTCTGAAACCAGAAGGTTCTCAGATTTCATATTTGGAACATCATGTTCAAGTCCTCTACAAAAGTTATATAAATTATGTCCCTGGGATTAAAATAGGCCCTGCCCCAGGGGTTTCCAGTTTTCAATAGAAACATATAATGAAAACATTTTGAAAATCTTCTCCTCTGAAACTGGAAGATTCTCAGCTTTCATACTGGAAGATTCTCAGCTTTCATATTTGGCACATAACATCATGTTAAGGTCCTCTACAAAAGTTATATAATTTATGCCCCTAGGGTAAAAATTTGCCCCGCCCCAGGGGTCGGCCAGTTTGCAAAAGAAACATATAGTGAAAACTTTGAAAATCTTCTCCTGAAACTGGAAGGTTCTCAGCTTTCATATTTGGCACATAGCATTATGTTGAGGTTCTCTACAAAAGTTATATAAATTATGTCCCGGGGTCAAAATTGGCCTGCCCCAGGGGTTGCCAGTTTTCAATAGAAACATATATAGTGAACACTTTGAAAATCTTCACCTCTGAAACTAGAAGGTTCTCAGCTTTCATATTTGGCAGATAGCATTATGTTCAGGTTCTCTACAAATGTTATATAAATTATGCCCCCTGGGGTCAAAATTGGCCCGCCCCAGGGCCGGCTAGTTTTCTATAGAAACATATAGAGAACTTTGAAAATCTTCTCCTCTAATTGTCCTGTAAGCGATATCAGGGCCATTCTGGCCCTCTTGTTACAATTTTGCATTGTAAGGGTTGAAAGCAAAATAAATAAACTTTAAAAGTATCCGATAGCCACTGACCTCTTTTGCTAATTATGCCCCCCAGATAAGATCTGGGGGGCATATTGTTTTTGCCCTGTCTGTCTGTCTGTTTGTCTGTTTGTCTGTTTGTTTGTCAGCAACTTTAACATTGGTCATAACTTTTGATCCAGTACAGATAGAGACTTGATATTTGGTATGCATATGTATCTCATGAAGCCGCACATTTTGAGGGGTGACATGTCAAGGTCAAGGTCAGAGGTCAAATATATGGGTCAAATCACCTACTTTAACATTGGCCATAACTTTTGGACCAGTAGAGATAGAGACTTGATATTTGGCATGCTTGTGTATCTCATGAAGCCGCACATTTTAAGGGGTGACATGTCAAGGTCAAGGTCATCCTCAGGGTCAAAGGTCAAATTGTCTGTTTTTTGTCTGTAACATTAACGCAACTTTAACATTGGTCATAACTTTTGAGTCGGTACAGATAGAGACCTGATATTTGGCATGCATATGTATCTCATGAAGCCGCACATTTTGAGGGGTGACATGTCAAGGTCAAGGTCATCCTTCAAGGTCAGATGTCAAATATATGGGTCAAATCACCGACTTTAACATTGGCCATAACTTTTTGACCAGTAGAGATACAGACTTGATATTTGGCATGCTTGTGTATCTTATGAAGCTGCACATTTTGAGGGGTGAAATGTCAAGGTCAAGGTCATACTTCAGGGTCAAAGGTCAAATTGTCTGTTTCTTTGTCTGTAACTTTAACATTGGTCATAACTTTTGAGCCAGTACAGCTAGTGACTTGATATTTGGCATGCATATGTATCTCATAAAGCCTCACATTTTGAGGGGTGACATGTCAAGGTCAAGGTCATCTTTAAAGGTCAGAGGTCAAACATATGGGTCAAATCACTGACTTTAACATTGGCCATAGCTTTTGAACCAGTACAGATAGAGACTTGATATGTGGCATGATTGTGTATCTCATGAAGCTGCACGGTGTGAGGGGTGAAATGTCAAGGTCATTCTTCAAGGTCAAAGGTCACCAACTTCAAATTGGCCATAACTTTTGAACCAATAGAAATAAAGTCTTAATATTTGGTATGCATGTGTATCTCATGAAGCTGCACATTTATGGGGATAACATTTCAAGGTCAAGGTCATCTTTCAGGTTCAAAGGTCACTGACTTTAACATTGGCCATAACTTTTAAACCAGTAGAGATACAGACTTGATAGTTGGTATACATGTGTTTCTCATTTTGCTGCACAGTTTGAGGAGTAACATGTCAAGGTCAAGGTCATCCTTCATGGTCAAAGGTCACACACTTTAACATTGGCCATAACTTTTGAACCAGTAGAGATACAGACTTGATATGTGGTATGCATGTGCACCCCATGAAGCTGCACAGTTTGAGGGGTGACATGTCAAGATCAAGGTCATCCTTTAGGGTCAAATATCATATCGAGGGGGCATAGTGTTTCACAAACACATCTTGTTCTTCATGCAGAAGTAAGTATAGATCTGCTTTATCATGAAATTTAGTTATTAAAAACAAAGCCACTTTACTGGATTAATTGTAAATGATTTAAATCTCCTTATTCCATGACATGTCATATGCAAAATAAAAGAGGGATAAACATTTGGTCATGACATTTATCAAAACATGCCATGTAGTGTCTGTAACCTTTTTTGCTCAACTACAGAAAACTGACTATTGGCACCAAACATCATACTTTGAAAGAAATTACGTCTCCTGCACCTAGAAGTTTGGTGGCCTTGAGAGATGGTTGTTATATTTGTCAACAATGGATATATGGCAGGTTTCAAACAGCAATTTTAACTGAATTGAACATTATTTTCTCTGTTTTATGGCCACATAACATGAGGAATGTACCATATTGTGAATGTTTGAACAAAAGTACTGTCGTCAGTAATTTTTGGATAAAAAGCTCAATTTTAGACAGATTGCCTTACTTTAAGGACCAAAATGTACAAGTATAATTCTTCCTTAGAACAACAGCTATATCAGCACATAAACTCTTAAACAAATACAAATAATTTGGAGTTGAAATCATTGTTTTTTTAAGTGAGACAGTATAACGCTAAAAAATGGCCATTTTGGGGGTATAATAAACAACATATCTCCAAAACTACAGATGTTAGCAACTTGAAATTTGCGGGGAAGCAAGATTTCTATGTCCTTCTTTGGAAAAAGTATATAATACGTCTTTATGACATACTCAATTTCTGTTTTATGAGTATAACATGAAAAAAATAAAATCAGCACCAATACCGTGTTTTAGCCGTATGTCATTTTATTCTAAAGTTATGGTCCTTGAACTTCATGTGTTCGTGTCTTTGTTAGTCTGTCAACTTTTAGTTTGTCTGTTGTTTTCTGGGAAAACTATTAAAATGATATAAATGAAACTTACCACAAATGTTTTAAGCAACAAAATTTGAAGCTGAGTTTATTTTGAGGTTCATTCAGTTTGTCTTTACAGAGTTACGGCCGTTGCACTTGGCAAAAATCTGCAAAAATGAGGATTAGCTGTAACTTTTTAATTTAATAAGATATTCACTTCATTTTTTTTAAAAATACATGTAGTATCACCTAAATATGTAAATCAAGATCTGAAGCACAGATTAGAAAATGTCAACACTTATAAGGCATGTTGAATCGGAGAAAGTTTGCAAGTGGGCGTATTATGTACCGTATGCGGTACTCTTGTTTTTAATTGGATTTCAAATTTTATTTTGTGGGTGCATCTTCATTCTTGTGAAGGGGAAACTGCAACTTTGACCTCAGTTTTAGTAAATATTGATATCTTGTTGATGCATCTTGGATCTTGGGAAGGCAGAATGTCACATACTACTTTGGTGTCTCAAAATTAATGCTCTAGAGCCTTACCTCAATTTTATTTAAAGATTGTCAAGAAATTTGTCTCGATTATAGAAATGCTAAGAGCCGGTGTTGACGATGGATTTCTTGACAATACTTGCTTGTGAAATTATAATAAATCTGACTACAGTTTCAACCATAATGATACCAAAAAATCCTGTGTACATTTGCCATTATAAAAAGTTGTCTAATGAATATTTATGATATCATTATTTCTTAGATGAATATTCAATAGGGAAAGGGTTAATGTCAGCTTGACAGTGTTTCCACAAGGGCAGTCGAGTGTATGAAGTGTTTTGTGCATTAGTGTGTTTCTGTCCGAGCTATACCTTTATTTTGCATGGACAGATTTCAGTATAATTTAGCACAGGTCTTAGCCGTGGCTAGACTGTGTGGGTAAACAAACCATGAATGTAGGATATCTCGTTTTTCATGACCTGAAAATTTGCGAGCATATTGCTTTTGGCCATTTAGTTTGTCCGACAGTTGAACTGGGTTCATAATTTTTTAACTGTTAGAGGCAAACTTAATGCTCAATCATGTAACTATGCTCATGGGTGGTGCCATTTTAGAGATAATCATGTATACTCTTAACCCTTTCCTCCATATAGATACGCCTCCTATAGGAGCAAATGCTCTATTTATCACAATGGTTTCAATCTACAACATTCTAAAATTTTGCTTTTCTCTAGTAAATGCTCCTTTTGGGTAGATTAGTTCAAAGAGGTTGGGTCTAAAAATAGCCAATGGAGGAATGGGTTAAATCATACCATATCAAGGTCAAGATCAAAATTATTGTCAAAGCACCTATTGGGGGCAGTGTTTTACAAACATATCTTGCTTGATATTCTACATCGGAGATGTGTTAGCCTGTCTGTCTGTTGGTTGTTTTGTCCACAATTTTAGCCTTTGCCATAGATCTTTAGAGATGGACACTTCAAAACTTCATATATTCTTGTCATGAACCTGCAGCTATCGAGTCATGGTAAAGTGTAAAAATTATAGGTCTAAGCACTTAAAGGCTGTGTTTAAAACGAAATCAACAATTGTTTTTTCATAGAGCCTGTCAGGTGTATTAAGTTTCTTATTCATCAACTGATTTCATTGTAATTTGGCACACATGTTAATAATGAGTAGTCAGACCGAGTTTGTAGAGTATAGAAACCGGAACTCTGGCACCCCTTTTTTTTTTAAACCCATTACTCCATGTAAGAAATGATATGAATACTGGTTAGATTTTTTAATTTGCACATGAACACAGGAAACTATGGCAATGGGAGAATCTGTAGAATCATATCTTTGTTATAAATGTTGTAAGCAAACAGCAGACCCTGATCAGAAGACCCCTACAGAAGCCGTCTGATCTGGGTCTACTCTGTTTGCAAAGGTGTTTTTATGGAGTAAAGTGTTAATTATCTCCCTTTTTCTGATTTTGTCTAGTACAGTGTACAGCTTTGTCTGTGTTAGGGCGGCGGCCTGATGTTTTGCCTGTGGGCACCTAGTTCACTTTGTTTTGAGACTCTTGGCAACATATATGATAGGACTACTTGACTTGACTTCATGAATATTCGTATAAGAAATAATGACTGAATATGGATCAGCTGACATTTTATAATGGCATCAGGTACAAGGAAAGTGTTTACTATAGCAGAAACTAGAATCAGATCTTCCCTATAACGGCCACAAAATTATGTTAATTGGTTGGTATTTAGGGCAGGTGACTGCTTAAAGCAAGGTGAAAGTAAAACACAACGCTCCTATAGGAGCGTTCTGTTTGACTTTCACCTTGCTTTAAGCAGCCACCTGCCTTTAGCACAAAATAATTGATGTAATTTAGTGGCCGTTATAGAGAGGTTTTACTGTGTATTTTCAAATAAGCAATCAAAGCAGACTCTTCAGGAGCCGTCTGATCTAGGTTGTCGGTGCAAATGGGTTAAAAGGTGTATCTATGAAGTAAATGGTTATGTTGGCCACATCTGGTACATAAATTTCCTACTTATGAATCTCTTTTGATTTTAAACAAACGTTAACCAATAAAATAGGAAAGGGAGAGCCAGTTTTATTTTTTCAGCAGGTGAAGGGTTAATATAGACAGAATGTATGCAAAGTTTGACCACCAGTGATATTGCCTTTGGCATTCTGGATTTGGACATTTTGCTTTTGGAGAAGAAACGCTGTTAAATTTTTGCAACCGATCTTATTCTGATTCTATGATGGTTGTTGGCTCTGCTTGTTAGTAAGTTACATGGTTTGTATTTTTATGTCTGCAGGAACTAGATGTCCTACTTATGCAGAACCGAACATTTGCTGCAGAGATTGCCCACAATGTTTCCAGCAAAAAGCGCAAGGCCATCGTAGAGCGTGCCCAGCAGCTGGCTATAAAAGTAACCAATCCTAACGCCAGACTGCGTTCTGAGGATGACGAGTAGACTGTTGTTCTCTGTAAATAAAAAAATAAAAGGAAAAAAGCCCCCAGCTTGTTGTGTAATATGTTCAACATTTTAACCCATTAGTGATTACGAATATAGATATTAAATTATTAATGTATTTATAAGTACTTTGTGTTAAAGGCAGATGGCTGCTTAAAGCAAGGTGGAAGTTAAACAGAATGCTCCTATAGGAACGTTCTGTTTTACTTTCACCTTGCTTTAAGCAACCACCTGCCCTAAATGTACCAACTAAACAATTTAGTGGCTGTTATAGAGAGGTTTTACTGTACATAATAACCACGAATGGTAGATTTGCAAGGAGCAATTTTCATGTGCTGAGCATTTCAGAATTACATGTATCTCAGTTTGAATTTTTTTCTATCATTTTGGCATGGAACATGGGGAGTCTCGAACTCCTCCATCAATTTTACAGTTATTGAATTTTCAATTGATATACATAATAACCACGAATAATAGATGTGCAAGACGCAATTTTCATGTGTTTACCATTGGCCATTGCAGAATTATCTCCCCTGAACTTTTGAGTATTTTTTGTCATGACACATTGGGAGTTGGTGTCGTGAACTCCTCCTTCAATTTGAAAGTTATTGAATTGATACATAATAACCATGAATAGTACATGTGCAAGATGCAATTTTCCTGTGTTTAGTGGCAGGCATTGCAGAATTATCTCAACTTGAGTTTTGGATATTATTGTCGTTTGGTCCCGTTACTAGTTGGTGTCACAAATTTGGATTTGCAATCAAGGCTGCTGTGTGGGGGTATTTATCATCTTTAGTGATAGATCTAGTTATACCCCAACAAACAGAGTTTGAGGGGGGTATACTGGAATCAGCCTGTCGGTCGGGCGGTCGGTCTGTCTGCAAAATCTTGTACTTTGAACTCCTCCTTCACTTTCAACCTGATTCACTTGTTACTTGGCATAAATTTTACTCAGGAGTAGTAGATGTGCAAGACACAAATTTAAAATCTCTGTGACCTTGACCTTTGGCCTTGAAATTGGTCTTAAAATTGGCAAGCAAAATCTTGTACGGCAAACTCCTCCTTCACTTTTAACCTGATTCATTTGATACTTGGCATAAATGTTACTCAGGAGTAGTAGATGTGCAGGACACAAATTTCAGGTCTCTGTGACCTTGACCTTGACCTTTGGCCTTGAAATAGGTCATGATATTGGCAGGCAAAATCTTGTACTTTGAACTCCTCCTTCACTTTCAACCTGATTCATTTGATACTTGGCATAAATGTTACTCAGGAGTAGTAGATGTGCAAGACACAAATTTAAATTCTCTGTGACCTTGACCTCTGGCCTTGGAATTGGTCTTAAAATTGGCAGGCAAAATCTTGTACGGCGAACTCCTCCTTCACTTTCAACCTGATTTACTTGATACTTGGCATAAATGTTACTCAGGAGTAGTAGATGTGCAAGACACAAATTTCAGTTCTCTGTGACCTTGGCCTTGGAATTGGAATTGGTCTTAAAATTGGCAGGCAAAATCTTGCACGGCGAACTCCTCCTTCACTTTCAACCTGATTTACTTGATACTTGGCATAAATGTTACTCAGGAGTAGTAGATGTGCAAGACACAAATTTCAGTTCTCTGTGACCTTGATCTTGACCTTTGGCCTTGAAATTGGCAGGCAAAATCTTGTACTTTGAACTCCTCCTTCAATTTCAACCTGATTCCCTTGTTACTTGGCATAAATTACAGAATTTTCTCTATTTGAACTTTGGGTATTTTTGTTATTTGGTCCTGTTACATGTTCAAAACTTGGATTTGCAATCAAGGCTGCCGTGTGGGGGTATTCATCACCTTTAGTGATAGTTCTAGTTTCATAAGCAAACAGAACTGACTCCGATCAGACAAATACAAGAACTTCCATCTGGATCTGCCGTATTTGCAAGAGCGTAAAAATTAATTTCAATCTAGTAACAAATTAAAAACGAGTAACTTAAGTGACGATAAACTGGTAAATTCCTCTAAACCGCACATTCATTTTAATATAAATATCTGTCTTGGAGACAGGTGGCAGCTTAATGCAGGCTGAAAGTGGTGCAGAAAGCTCCCTCTAGGGGCTTTCTAGATGACTCGCCCTGCATCAAGCAGCCACCTGCCCAAAAGTCTTCTCTGCTAGAATTCCAGGGCTTTACTGTATCCCTCCACCCCTAGTTGGCTGTTACAACACAACTTGTATCAGTCCTTGTTAGTTGTTTCTTCTTTATGCCGATATAATCCAATCACACTAAATTTGATTCAATACTTCAATCCTAAATTTGGTGCCAATATTTCATTTATTTTGATACTAAAAAGTAGGCCCCTATTTGTGCTGTGATCACAGAATCGTCAATCAAGAAGGGGAAACAAGAGAACTCTATATAGCAGTAAAGAATTATCTCCCTTGGCTTATTTTTATGTATACATTAATTTTTGGCCTCTCTTCATAATATTTGTTGAAACTTGAGTAATCGTCTCCCTATAAGGCTATAACCCTTTACTCTATAAAAACGCCTTTGCAAACAGAGTAGACCCAGTTCAGATGGGTCCTATAGGGGCCGTCTGATCTGGATCTGCTGCATTTGCTTAACCCTTTCCCTCGTATAAACGTGTTTTCACGCACCTGCAAACAGATAAGACCCAAATCAGACGGCTCCTATAGGAGCCGTATGATCAGGGTCTGCTCTGTTTGCTAATGGAATTTGATAGATCTGTTTCTTTTCTTTCTAAAATGGCTACAACTTCCATATCATTATAACTATTTTGTCCATGTATATTCAGTAGGTATTGAAATTTGTAGTAAACACAGAACAGGGAAAGGGTTAAGTTGTATAATATAAATATGATTCTAGTTTCTGCCATTGACCAAATTCCTGTGCCCATGTGCTATTATAACAAATTAATCTAATATCCATGACATCATTCATTTTTAGCTCACCAGAGCACTTTGTGCTCAGGGTGAGCTTTTGTGATTGCCCGTTGTCCGTCGGCGTGCGTCGTTCGTCGTCAACAATAATTTTATTTGAACCTTTAAATCTTTGAAAATCTTCTTCTCTGAAACTGGAAGTCTCTCAGCTTTCATATTTGACACATAGCATCATGTTCAGGTCCTCTACAAAAGTTATTTAAATTATGGCCCAGGGTCAAAATTGGCCATGCCCCAGGGGTGCGCAGTTTTCACTAGAAACAAATAGTGAAATCTTTGAAAATCTTCTTCTCTGAAACTGGAACTGAAACTCTCAGCTTTCATATTTGGCACAGAGCATCATGTTCAGGTCCTCTACAAAAGTTATACAAATTATGGCCCTGGGGTCAAAATTGGCCCCGCCCCAGAGGTTCCTTGTTTTCAATAGAAAAATATAGTAAAACTTTGAAAATCTTCTCCTCTGAAACCAGAAGGTTCTCAGCTTTCATATTTGGCACATAGCATCATGTTCAGGTCCTCTACAAAAGGTATATAAATTATGGCCCTGGGGTCAAAATTGGCCCCGCCCCAGGGGTGGCCAGTTTTCAATAGAAACAAATAGTGAAATCTTTGAAAATCTTCTTCTCTGTAACTGGAAGTCTCTCAGCTTTCATATTTGGCACAGAGCATCATGTTCAGGTGCTCTACAAAAGTTATATAAAGTATGGCCCTTGGGTAAAAATTGGCCCCGCCCCAGGGGTGGCCAGTTTTCAATAGAAACATATAGTAAAACTTTGAAAATCTTCTTCTCTGTAACTGGAAGTCTCTCAGCTTTCATATTTGGCACAGAGCATCATGTTCAGGTGCTCTACAAAAGTTATATAAAGTATGGCCCTTGGGTAAAAATTGGCCCCGCCCCAGGGGTGGCCAGTTTTCAATAGAAATAAATGCATGTAGGGAAAACTTTGAAAACCTTCTCCTCTGAAACTTGAAGGTTTTCAGCTTTCATATTTGGCACATAGCATCATGTCCAGGTCCTCTACAAAATATGTATAAAATATGGCCCCAGGGTCAAAATTGGCCTCGCCCCAGGGTCAAAATTGGCCCCGCCCCAGAGGTGGGCAGTTTTCAATAGAAACAAATAGTGAAATCTTTGAATATCTTCTTCTCTGAAACTGGAAGGTTCTCAGCTTTCATATTTTGCACATAGCATCATGTTCAGGTCTTCTACAAAAGTTATATAAATTATGGCCCTGTGGTGAAAATTGGCCCGCCCCAGGGGTAGCCAGTTTTCAATAGAAACATATACTGAAAACTTTGAAAATCTTCTCGTCTTATACTGGAAGGTTCTCAGCTTTCATATTTGGCACATAGCATCATGTTCAGGTCCTCTACAAAAGTTATATAAATTGTGCCTCTTGGGTCAAAATTAGCCCCGCCCCAGGGCAGGCTAGTTTTCTATAGAAACATATAGTCAAAACTTTGAAAATCTTCTCCTCTGATTGTCTGGTGAGCGCTTCAGGGCCATTCTGGCCCTCTTGTTATGAATTTAGTTCTTGTATAAACGAATGTGTTTGTGAAACACTATGCCCCTGATATGACCTTTGACCTTGATGTATAACCTTGACCTTAATAAATCGCCCCTAAAAATGTTTGCCTCCATCATAAGTTGCACATGTATGCCAAGTATGAAGTATGTATGTGCAATGGCTACAAAATTATCGCCAATGTAAAGTTGGGAATAAACCAACTAACCAACAGACGGAGCGAAAACAAAATGCCCATTATACAAAATAAGGAGTTGCCATGGCAATTGAAAATCAGATCTATAACTTGCAAGCAAACAGTTGATCCTGATCAGAAAGCTCACATGGGAGCTGTCTGACCTGGGTCTACTGTTTTGCAAGTGTAAAAAGATGGGATTATGGACCAAAGATGACATGTTTTCCCGTTACGCTCAACACGTTATTTTTTATGGTACAGTAAAACCCCTCTATACCAGGCGTTCAATTTAGTGTAAATACTGGGGCTTGGATACAGCTGGCTGCTTCATGCAAGGTGAAAGTCATGCAGAAGGTTCCTCTTGGAGCTTTCTGCAGGACTTTCACCCTGCATTAAGCAGCTAACTGACCTGACTCTACAGTCGAACTCAGATAACTCGAACTTCGGGATAACTCGAACAAAAAGTTCAGAACTTACAATACTGAATTGCTCTAAAATGTATCGCTATAGATATCTAGAAACACATGTGACAGCTTAATAGAGGTCTAAAGTAATGCTACAGGAGCTTTCAGCATTACTTTAGACCTGTATTAAGCTGTGGTTCTTAGAAATTGTTCAGGTTAGATATCGGATGACTCGAACTAAGTTGTATGGTCCCTTGAAGTTCAAGTTATCGAAGTTCAGCTGTATCTAAATTCTTCTCTACTAGAATTCCGGTTTAGAGGGGGGTTACTGTATTGGTACACTGGATCAGGTTGTCTGTAGGCTAGAAGACAGTAATTGTAGGTTGATCTTTAGTGTGCCTAAAGTCACTGTATGCATGGTGCTCAACATTTGTTTGATCTTGAAATCTCAATACTTTACATGTACTAGTAACCAACCTGTAGCCATTACATGTACTATAATCTCACACAAACTGATCTGAAAGCCTCCACACACTTTGCACACTAGTAGTGACTTTAGGTTGAGGTAAGATGTTGAGTAACTAAGCATCCTGGCGTGTAGCTAGCGAAATGCACTTACACAACATTAATTTGAAAGGTAAAAACATTACTACATGTATGGCCAAAATGGAACAAAACTGGAAGACGAAGGGGGTAGATTTTGGTAAACGTGTTGTCATGTAAGCTTTAACACATTTCATCTTATTGACACCTTTTGTAAAAGTCATCTTTTGAAACCATCCTATAGGAGCAAATGCTCTATTTATCACAGTGGTTTCAAAACCCACACAATTCTAAAAATTTCCTCGGGGGACAATGCCCCCGGAGCCCTATAGCGACGATGCGTACATTACATTTGGATTCAACTACACTGTCTCATAAGGATCCAAACTGTTTAGTGATTGTATCTATGAAGGATAAATGATCTTTAACCCTTCGCGTGCTATTCACGTCAATATACCTACAATGTACCTGTAAATAGTGAAAACCCAGATGAGACAGCTCCTGCAGGAGCTGTCTCATCAGCGTCTGCACTATTTACAAGTTGATTGTGCAACCAGTGCACTCCACAGCAGTGGTTGCACAGCGAAATACTTGTACACAGTGAAGATATATGTAATTATACAACAGGGCATGGGTAAAGAAGGAAAAATGTATTTTAAAATTCAGCAAGAGAAGGGTTAAGAGTTTTAGTAAACCACAATTTTACAGATAACCAGAGATCCAGATAAGATGAGTAAATTAGAACATTTTCAAGAATAACTTCTTTGTTTCTCCACCAAATGCTATGTTGTGACTACTCTTCAGAATCCTCTACAGCCTCCCTCTGGACATCGCATCAGCAGGCTCAGTTGATTCATTCAAGTGTTGACTAGCCACATACTTTATCTAAACTCACATCATTCTTTTATCTGTACATATTTCTCTTTTTGTTTCCATTCTCTTTCTTTATGCGCAAACCCTGGCAATAATGTTGAATGTGGCCAGTACCTGGTAGAAGAATCGATGCAAAGGAACGATTCAAGAGAGTGGTCACAACATAGGGTTTGGTGGAGATATGACGATTTTAGTATTTGAGTGTGCACATTTATCTGTTGCTCTGACAGCAATTCTACCTACCTACCTGGTTCTACCTGGGTTGAAGACCGCTGTGTAAGCTTGCTTGTACCGTTCTGTTTTGGCAACTTAACGAAATACAAGTACATGTACTAAAGAATGCAGTCATGATGTGCCATTTACTGGGTGTCATTGATGGAAATTTCAGTATCGATATACCAATGGAAAAATATCGACGAAACTATTTATTTCTATACACAAACATGATTTATGCTCTGTAGTTACATCCATCTGAGTGTAAAAAGTCCAAACTTTCAATAAATTATATAAAAGAGTACTGTATATCCTTTGCCGCTTATAATATAATGCAACACTTTCAATTTATTTACCATCATTTTTATTGCCCCAGATCAGATCTAGGGGGCATATTGTTTTTTGCCGTCTGTTTGTTACCAACTTTAACATTGGTCATAACTTTTGAGCCAGTACAGAACTGATGGAGACTTGTTATTTGGCATGCATATGTATCACATGAAGCCGCACATTTTGAAGGGCGACATGTCAAGGTCAGAGGTCAAATATATAGTCAAATCACCGACTTCAACATTGGCCATAACTTTTGAACCAGTAGAGACTTCAAAGTCAAAGGCCAGATATATATGGTAGGTTAAATCTAACTTTCGAACTAATAGAAATATAGACTTGATATTTGGCATGCTTGTGTACCTCATGAAGCCTCACATTTTGAGTGGTGACACGTCAATGTCAAGGTCATCCTTCAAAGTCAAAGGACAAATGTAGTGTTTCACAAACACATCTTGATCAAACTGTAAACAAGTATATTGAAGTAACACTCAAATCCTCATGGCAAAGAGCACAGACCCAGATTGAGACACCACTTTCAGAAGAATTTCACTACAAGTATTTAACAAATTACAAACTTGTAAGAAATATAGCCTGTGGAAAGGTGTTTACTTGTCCTCCATTTGTATTGATATTTTGAAACCAGTATCGATAACAGACTGATGTGAATAGATGATAATATCAATATCGTTCCTATCAATGACAGACCAAAAGTCGTTAAAAGTTGGTACTAGTAGCTCCCTTCAAGTCCCTTGTCTACGCTTGACATTAAAAGAGTAGTTTTAGGACTGGTCGGCCCAGTGTCAGGATAATGTGACTGGGTGGGGTGCTCGCGGCAGGGGCATTCCAGTGAGGCAGCACTGACTTGTCTCAAGTCGGTGCCGTATGCAAATAACTGAAATACTGTTGGTTGGATGTAACTCACTCACTCACTCCTATCAATGACACCTCTACCGTTTACCATGTCTCTTATCCAAGTCTGATAATTAAGAAAACATATTAAGAAATATACTCTTGTTTAAATAATTTAATCATTTTCAAATCACAACAAATCAATAAAATAATCATTCTTACATTAACCCTGTACTACATAGATACATCTTTTAATGCCTTTCCACACAGAGAAGACCAAGAGCAGATGGCTTCTTGCAGGAGCCATCTGCTCAGGGTCTGCTCTTTTTGCTCATGGAATTATATAGACCTGATCCTACTGTTTCTAACATGACCAAAACTTCTCTTGTAAATATGCCACTTTACAATCACATCTATTGTATTTAATATGCAAACCCAAGCCCAAAGGATCTGTCTGATCTGCAAAGGCATGAAAAGCTGTTTGTATGTGTGAAAGGGTTAATGCAGCACGGGGGAGCATTCTGCATTGTCATTCTGCATTAAGCAAACACCTGGGTCCATGCTTATAAAACTCTTAGTTGAATCTGAGTTCGTTCTCAAGTTTTTGATTGGTCAGATTTGAGCTTTTGGCTCAAATCTGACCAATCAAAAGCTTGAGAACTCAAATCTGACCAATCAAAAGCTTGAGAACGAACTCAGACTCAACTAAAAAGCTTGTTTACCAAGTAGTTGTTTTAGAGAAGTTTTGTTTGTACATCAAGTAATATGGCACACTGTGGAGTCCACATACAAACAGAGAACCTCTCTATAACGGCCACTAAATTACATCAAGTATTTTGTGTTAAAGACAGGTGGCTGCTTAAACCAAGATGAAAGTAAAACAGAACGCTCCTATAGGAGCGTTCTGTTTTACTTTCACCTTGCTTAAAGCAGCCACCTGCCCTAAATACCAAATAATTAACATAGTTTAGTGGCCGTTATAGAGAGGTTTTACTGTACAAACAGAGAACCAAACTTAGCAAGGGATAAAACACACAAGGATGATAGGAAAACAACAAGACATGACATGATGCTAAAAAACTAAAAATTGAATATTATAGATTATCTTAATTGCAAACTGCGTTCTTAACTCTTTACTCCATAAATACACATCTACACCTTTGCAAACAGAGTAGACCTAGATCAGATGGTTCCTGATCAGGGTCTGCTCTGTTTATCATACAACATAGATATGATTCTACAGTTTCAGGCCAAAACTTTATATGTCCATATGTCCATGTGCTATTTATAAAAAATTATCTTATTAACACATTCCCTCCTAGTGACGCATTTTGTCTCCTCTGTAAAAGTCACTTTCTGAAACCATTGTGATAAATAGAGCATTTGTTCCATAGGAGCAAATGCTCTATTTATCACAATGGTTTCAAAACTACACAATTCTAAAATTCTCCTTTTCTATAGTTAATGCTCCTTTTCGGTAGATTAATTCAAAGAGGTTGGGTCTAATATAGCCTAGGGGAAAATGAGTTTAATAAATATTCATGATTGTCCTTGTTTTGGAGTAAAAGGTATAATATACCAGTACGTAAGAACTAGTGACATCATGAATACAAATTACATTGTAACAGAATTTTTCTAATGACAATTGAACATGAAGAACAATGATTATGGCATCAATTGTAGTACATGTATTAGAAATAATATTATTTGATAAAGACTGTTCCATTTAATGTGTATTTGGGGGCAGGAAGGCACTTTAAAAAAAACAGCTATGCATGGGTGGGTTTCGTTGCAAAAATGGTACTATTTGGTTTGTACATTAGTAAAAAACTTCTATGTGTGGGTGGCCGAATTTGAAAGTGCCTTCCTGCAACCCCATACACATTTAAATGGAACAGCCCTAAGCAAAAGAGCAGACCCTGACTACAGGAGCCATTTGTTTTGGGTCAACTCTGTTTGCAAAAGTAAAGGGCTGATATACAAGGCCAGGTCTTTGCAATGCAGTATACAACACGTGTATACATTTTTAGGTCACTCTTCATTTAACTATTCCCAATGGTGTAGACCAAATTATAATCTGATTCTCATCTGTCCTCTTTACAGGAACATCAGTGACTGGAGTCATGTGTCATTTTGAACATGGAAACTGAATATGTCACATAAGTTTGACCATTGTCCACTGTCACAATGAGTGAAGTTGCACAGAAAATTACCTTTTTTGAAAATGTCACATTTTCATTTGCGAGTAACACAAATATTTTTTCCTGGTCACTGGAACATTTGTTCAAAAACAACTGAAGCCTGTTATAAGAGACAAACAGGCCTATCTCTGATCCGACCTCCCACTCAAAAGGCACAGCTGATAACATTTTATAGTACATGCATATAAGTTCTAAGTTTGGTATGAAGTTGCACCGCAGTAATATTAGGGGGTTAAAACTATATCACATTTTGATTCAGATATTAATTTTTTCCTTATATATATTCTTTCCTATTACATAATAATGTACTACTGCTTTACCCTTTACTCCATGAATATTCATGTATTAAAGAAATAATGCCCTCATGAATATTAATTAGACAATTTCTTTAAAATGACATACAGTAGAACCCCTCTAATGCGACCACTTAACCCTCATATAAACGTGTTTTCACGTATCTGCAAACAGAGTAGACCCAGGAGCCGTCTGATCAGGGTCTATTTTGTTTGCTATTAATGGAATTTGATAGATCTGTTTCTTTATTTTCATAAATGGCTAAAATGTTCCACCTTCTACATTTCATTATAACTGCTTTGTCAATGAGTATTCAATAGGTATTGAAAGTTGTAATAAACACAGAACAGGGAAAGGGTTGATGAATAAACCTGGGTGTCTTTATAAGCAGGTGGTTGCTTAATGCAGGACAAAAGTAATGCAGAAAGCTCCTAGAGGAGCTTTCTGCATTAAATTTGTCCTGCATTAAGCTACAACCTGCATCTAGCACCCAAAATTTTACCTCTTTTAGGTGGTCACATTAGTGGGGTTTTACTGTATTAACATTATTATTATTTGATAAGCAAGCAGAGCAGACCCTGATCAGACAGTTCCTATAGAAGTTGTCTGATCTGGATCTACTCCTTTGCAAAAGCATGAAAAGTGCAAGCAGAGCAGACCCCGATCAGACAACTCCTATAGAAGTGATCTGACCTGGGTCCACTCTTTTTGCAAAAGAATGAAAAGTTTTATCTATGGATTTAGGGATTAAGCCAAGTTTGTAAGTCCTATATTTGTAAGAAAATCAAACGGGTGTTCCCAGCAGTCCACTATCAGGGGCAGTGTCCCATATAATTTTCTGTATCTCTCTAAAGTCCGGGTGGTCTGACCCTCCACAGAGACCAAGAATCACACACTCGCTCGTTGTAAGGTTGGCTCCAGCTGCTTTCATACGATCAAATGAGTACATCCTGAAAAACATGCAAAAAGCTTATCCAACTAGTGATATACAGTAAAACCTCTCTATAATGACCACTAAATTGTGTTAATTAGTTGGTATTTTGGGCAGGTGGTTGCTTAAAGCAAAGTGAAAGTAAAACAGAACGCTCCTATAGGAGTGTTCTGTTTTACTTTCACCTTGATTTAAGCATCCACCTGCCTTTAACACAAAATACTTGATGTTATTTAGTGGTCATTATAGAGAGGTTTTATTGTACCTGCATATATGCCCTAGACATAAGGTTTACCCCAATTATCCTTAACGCATTCTCTCCTAGGCTATATTTAGACCCAACCTCTTTGAATGTATCTACCGAAAAGGAGCATTAACTAGAGGAAAGGAAAAATTTAGAATTTTGTAGTTTGAAAACCATTGTGATAAATAGAGCATTTGCTCCTATAGGAACAAATGCTCTATATATCATAATGGTTTCATAAAGTGACTTCTATAGATGCACGAAAATGCGTCACTAGGGGACAATGTGTTAATATTCAGACAAACTTAGGCAAAGAGTGCAGACCAAGATCAAACTGCTCCTTCAGGTTGTTCATGTCAGTCTAGTTTAACCTTTTCCCTGCTCCATATTTAGTCAAAATTTCAATACCTACTAAATATTCATGGACAAAATAGTTATAATCAGATATGGAAGGTGAAACGTTTTTGCCATTTTAGAAACTGAAGAAACATCTATCAAATTCCATTAGTAAACAGAGCAGACCCTGATCAGAAATAGCTCCTACACAACCATCTGATCTGGGTATTCTATTTTTGCAAATGTGTGAAATGCGTTTATATGAAGGAAATGGTTTAAGTTATCAAAATGGGGCCAGATTTGATTATTCAGCTCTACAGACTGGTAGGGGGGGAAATAGAGTGTCTGAATATTTACGTAAATTTTTTATGCCTACAGGTACTTTAACTAGTATACATTAATTTCAACTCATTCCCTCAAAGTGATTTCTAGACCAAACCTCTTTGAATAAATCTATTAAAAAGGGGCATTTAATAGAAAAAAAGCAAAAGTTTAGAACTGTGTAGGATTGAAACGAGAAGATTTTCAAAGTTTTCACTATATGTTTTCTATTGAAAACTGGCTACCTCTAGGGCGGGGCCAATTTTGACCCCAGTGGCACTACATATGTTTCTATTGCAAACAAGGCACCCCTGTGGCGGGTCCAATTTTGACCCCAGAGGCATAATTTTTATATAACTTTTGTAGAGGACCTGAAAATGATGCCATGTGCCAAATATGAAAGCTGAGAACCTTCGAGTTTCAGAGGAAAAGATTTTCAAAGTTTTACTATATGTTTCTATTGAAAAAAAGGCACCCCTGGGGTGGGGCCAATTTTGACCCCAGGGGCATAATTTATATACGTTTGGTAGAGGACCTGAATATGATGCTATGTGCCAAATATGTAAGCTGAGAAACTTCCAGATTCAAAGGAGAAGATTTTCAAAGTTGTCACTATATGTTTCTATTGAAAACTGACCACCACTGGGATGGAGCCAATTTTGACCCCAGGGCCATAATTTATATAACTTTTGTAGGGGACCTGAATATGATGCTATGTGCCAAATATGAAAGCTGAGAAACTTCCAGATTCAAAGGAGAAGATTTTAAAAGTTGTCACTATATGTTTCTATTGAAAACTGACCACCACTGGGGTGGAGCCAATTTTTACCCCAGGGCCATAATTCATATAACTTTTGTAGAGGACCTGAACATGATGCTATGTGCCAAATATGAAAGCTTTGAACTTTCCAGTTTCAGAGGAGAAGATTTTAAGTTTTCCCTATATGTTTCTATTGAAAACTGGAGTGGGGGGGGGGGGGCAATTTTGACCCCAGGGGCATAATTTATAGAACTTTTGTAGAGGACCTGAATATGATGCTATGTGCCAAATATTAAAGCTAAGAACCTTCCAGTTTCAGAGGAGAAGATTTTCAAAGTCTTACTATATATTTCTATTGAAAACAATGCACCCCTGGGACGGGGCCAATTTTGACCCCAGGGGCATAATTTATATAACTTTTGTAGAGGACCTGAATATGATGCTATGTGCCAAATATGAAAGCTAAGAACCTTCCAGTTTCAGAGGAGAAGATTTTCAAAGTTTTACTATATGTTTCTATTGAAAACAAGGCACCCCTGGGGCGGGGCCAATTTTGACCCCAGGGGCATAATTTATATAACTTTTGTAGAGGACCTGAACATGATGCTATGTGCCAAATATGAAAGCTTTGAACTTTCCAGTTTCAGAGGAGAAGATTTTAAGTTTTCCCTATATGTTTCTATTGAAAACTAGCCACCCCTGGAGGGGGGGGGGGGCAATTTTGACCCCAGGGGCATAATTTATAGAACTTTTGTAGAGGACCTGAATATGATGCTATGTGCCAAATATTAAAGCTAAGAACCTTCCAGTTTCAGAGGAGAAGATTTTCAAAGTCTTACTATATATTTCTATTGAAAACAATGCAGCCCTGGGGCGGGGCCAATTTTGACCCCAGGGGCATAATTTATTTAACTTTTGTAGAGGACCTGAATATGATGCTATGTGCCAAATATGAAAGCTAAGAACCTTCCAGCTTCAGAGGAGAAGATTTTCAAAGTTTTACTATATGTTTCTATTGAAAACAAGGCACCCCTTGGGCGGGGCCAATTTTGACCCCAGGGGCATAATTTATATAACTTTTGTAGAGGACATGAACATGATGCTATAAGCCAAATATGAAAGCTTTGAACTTTCCAGTTTCAGAGGAGAAGATTTTAAGTTTTCCCTATATGTTTCTATTGAAAACTAGCCACCCCTGGAGGGGGGGGGGGGGCAATTTTGACCCCAGGGGCATAATTTATAGAACTTTTGTAGAGGACCTGAATATGATGCTATGTGCCAAATATTAAAGCTAAGAACCTTCCAGTTTCAGAGGAGAAGATTTTCAAAGTCTTACTATATATTTCTATTGAAAACAATGCACCCCTGGGGCGGGGCCAATTTTGACCCCAGGGGCATAATTTATATAACTTTTGTAGAGGACCTGAATATGATGCTGTGTGCCAAAGATGAAAGTTGAGAACCCTGTAGATTCAGAGGAGAAAGTTCAAATTGTTGACGACGAATGACGCACGCCGACACACGACGGACAATCACAAAAGCTCACCCTGAGCACTTTGTGCTCTGGTGAGCTAAAAAGGTGATTAAGTCAACCTGGAAAATTCAAGCAAAGGAAAAGCAATCTAACAACTAATATTAATGACAAATAATGTAACAAAGAAATTTGCTGAATATTCACAATAAATTCAACAATAAGCCTATCTAAAACTGAATCTTTGCCTTGAGATGAATAAAAATATTCTTTGCCAACTTTGACACAATGAGAAATTCAAATTTATACTGTTTACCATTTCCCTATTCTATATTTATTTCAAATTTCAATACTTACTGAATATTCATGGACAAAAGTGTTACAATGAAATATGGAAGGTGGAACATTGTAGCCATTTTAGAAACTTAAGAAACATCTATCAAATTACATGAGCAAGCAGAGCAGACCCAGAGCAGACCCTGATCAGACGGCTCTTATATGATCTGTCTGAAATAGGTCTTCTCTGTTTGAAGATACATGAAAATGTGTTTATATGAATGAGCAGGTTGACATTGTTTATTAGCTGATTTTTTATAATTATTGTAAACTTAAGTTTAAGGAAATGTTTTGCTTTGACAAAAACTGCAGAATCAGATCTATATCATGTCAAAAGCAAACAGAGCAGGCCCTGATCAGATGGTTCCTATAGGACCTGTCTCATCTGGGTCTACTCTGTTTGCAAATGCGTGAAAAGGCGAGTATATGAAGGAAAGGGTTAAGAAATACTAAAGGTCTGATTATACAGTTTGGTAAAAAGTCTTCTGTTCATAATGCTATTGTTAAAATGTAGTCAATTACAGGATTGAGGAATATTCATGGAGTAAAGGGTCATTGAGATACGATGGACAAGTGGTCCAAACTGGGCAATACCTGTCTACCATGCTGCGTGATGATACAGCATCAACTATCACATTCACATCATAGCCTCTTTGCTTCAGGTCTAGCACTGTACACTGTACACACACATGACTCTCAATTCCACACAGTAGAATGGACTTCACATCTGCAAATACATAAGAAACACTTCTCTATTGATGTCGGAGTATGAATTCTGGTACAGTATTCTAGTTTAGCAGGAAATAGCAGTGTTATGTGCATTGTCCCATCATCAAATATGTCATAGCAGCTTCTTCGTTTATGAGAGAATTTGCAAGTCACACCCATCAGCATGTAAGCTAGCACATTTGATCATTTTATCTTTTCTAGATGATGTAGTATATAAACTAGACATGTGTCCACTGGACACTGATACACCCACTGTGACCTTGACCTTTGTTGTTCTTATGACATATGTATTGCCCTAAACACCTTGGAGATCACTTGTGCCAAATTAATCAGACATAAAAGCACTTTTTGAACAAACAAACTTACATACATGTACTGTAGAGTCTTCCTAAGCGGCCATTCATTTACTGAACATAAAGCAGTCTTAAAAAGCATTGCTTAATGCAGGGCAAAAGTAATACAGAAAGCTCATATAGGAGCTTTCTGCATTACTTTTGACCTGCATTAAGCTCAGATCCATTATTTTAGAATTGTGCATTTTGAAATCAATGAATTATGATAGAGTACACTTTTACAGAGGCGTCAAATTAGTCGTCAATATGAAGGAATTGGTTATTCCTGGCTACTATTTACTGCTGGGTTCTTTCATCACCCATTTTTTCAAAATTAGTTCCAATTCCAACTGGATAAAAGCTTACTACACTCTTCATTGGTCATAAATACCTGGATACTGTTTCATGTGCTCCTCCACCTCAGGCAGCATCATTGAAAACTTCACCTTTGGAAAGACTGGATGCTTACTAACATCAAGTTCTGACACGGTTGGTCCTAAACCTACCACAGAAACACAGAACAATAGATAAAAGTGAATATGCAAAGAGTGGTCACAACACAGGGTTAGGTGGAAAATTAAAGGAGCTACTCTTGAAAGTGTTTTAATTTACACATCTTAACTTGGCTTCTGGATTGGTCTGGAGCCATAATAATTTGAGACATCTCACAGAAATAAGGACACTTGAACAATTATTAAATTTTGCAAACATGTTAGATAAAAAAGACGATGTGAAGAAATACAGTCTGTTCAGTGTCTGCACTGTTTGTAACATGCTTACAAAACACTACTGTTTCTGATAAAGGACACATTGTGTAGACCCTAATCATGCACCACTTTCCAATGTGGTACCTGATTGATCTAGCCAGTCTATACTGTTAGCACATATCTAGTTGTCCTTACTCCCCCATGATATTTTAACCCTTTACTCCATGAATATAGTCATGTAATTAAGAAATAATGACATAATAAATATTAGTAAGATTAATTGTTATAATAGCACATGGACACATGCATTTTTTACAATGGCAGAAACTGTAGAATCATATCTATATAGATATATCATAAGCAAACAGAGCAGACCCTCAGGCCTGTAAAAAGATTCAATTCCTTGTCATGCTTTGACTGTAAAGAGTGAAGTAATCCCATTTGCAGTAAGTGTTAAGTAATCCCATTTGCAGTAAGTGTTAACCAAGAAGCTAGTATCTTTATACAACCAGTAACGGCATTCAGCATTCTGCTAAATGTGCAGGGGCCCATTGCCTATAGCTATGATGCTTATGACCTCTTGATACAAAAATTAAATACAGTACTTAAAAATCTACACATTCACTGGTGGCAATTTATTGTGCCTCACTGCAGGATATTTTCTGCATTGCAAACAAACAGGAGCATCATTAATTTATGTAGACCCGGCCATAAGTTGATTTTAGGATTGCAAGAAAAAATACACCTAAAAATCTATATTTAGCAAGTGTGGTTTGAATAGCACTTTTGTAAAACTGGTCCTTGTTGTCACATGACAGATTTTACGCCAGTGTTCAAGAGGTTCCCATTCAAGAGACCTCATCTTGTTCTGATGCTGCGCTTTGGCCATAATCTGTCAGCGCAAAATGGGCAGCTCTTTGCTCAGTCTGCTGGATCATCTCCAACTGGCTGATATGACTTAAAACTGATGAGGCAATGACAATCATACTTAAGAATGGGTAGGGCATAGATCTTTAAAGCATTAAATTTGGTGTTGACGGGTAGCAAGTCCATTTCTGTGAATAATAGTCTGGGTGAGTTTAGCTTTTTTAGATATGTTATATCAATATGTGGCTTCCAAAGAGGTTACGTGAGAGGGTAATTAAGATCTTGGCACTTAATTTTAATTGTCATAATGATAAATGGTACACAATGAGAAGCTGCACTATAATGATTAAGGTCAATCTTGTTTGCAGCTGCAATTTACAAAATTCTTGAAGGCCATAACCTCATATATGTCTTCACTGTTTGCAAACGAACATGTGTTCTTGTTCCATTTAACTCTTTCCCTGATATAAATGTGTTTTCACACATTTACAAACATAGTAGACCCAGATCAAACGACTCCTAGAGCAGCCGTCTGATCAGGGTCTGCTGTTTGCTAATGGAATTTGATAGATCCGTTTCTTTACTTTCTGAAATGGTTACAATCTTTAACCTTCCGTATTTCATTATATCTATTTTGTCCATCAATATTCAGTAGTTAATGAAATTGAAATAAACATAGAACAGGAAATTAAACCTGTCAGAATGCTCAGGTCAAAGTCTACCCTATAAACGCTTTGAGATGACCCCTAAAGTAAGAATAACCTTTGGGATACTGCTCCGTAACTATAACCGGCACATTCAGAATTTCAGCTGCTTTTAGCATTCTTGCCGACACAGCGAGAATCTGTGGATAAAATGAAATCGTTTTTCTGAACTTTTCTTGCATGTCACACAAGAACAGAGCAGAATTTTTGACTGTAATTCGCCCAACGTTAGCCGCTGCCATCTTGTCGAATGCTAGCTCTTACTGATGAAATCTTCGAATTTTCAATTTTTAGCCCCAAAAATATATTATATTACATGTATTGTTTTCTATATGATAAAGTTCCAATCTATAAAGGAAATAGATATTTTTAGAAGATTGCATTTGGATGATTTATCCAGTCTATGGATTTTAGTTTTTCCTTTTGCTAGCTTTATTAGTTTCGAAACCAATATGTCTGCGCCCAGCTGTCGATTTGTGTTATTTTTTCAAAGCCATGTCCATTCTGTTCTCTGAGCATAGTATGGGTAAATTACTTGTCCTACTTGTTTTATTAATTGAGATTATAATCCTCTTTGTAATGACATACACTGAAGCATTTCCATAGGTGCTAGGCCTAACCATATGTACATTCTCTATCTTGTGTTTCAATGAAGCGCCCGGGTAACAACTAACATCGAGCGGCTGCGCTTCAGTATGGAATGCCGGTCAGGACGTGCTAGTTGCTAGTAGACACTTGCCAGTTGCTTCTTTACATTTGTTACTTGCCACTTGATATGCATAATGTGCTACTTGCCACAAAATTGCTAGTTGCTACTGACCAATGAATACTTGATTATCAAATTATGTACCCAAATCAGCACGAATTATGGACAAGTTTAATACAAGTATGCATGTAGTTGGTAAATTAAACAATACATTGTGTTTTAAATTGCTATTTTGCTTCTGGACGCTAAGCCAAGGACGCTGCTTGTCGCTTTTTTGAGATATCGTTTCTGAGCGGCGTGTATGTTATATTTTCCATTTCATAAGTGGCAACAAGCAAGTGGCATGTAGCATGTCGTGACCAATATTCCATACTTCAGTGACAGTTTGTGAAACACGCAAGTGTAACACGCTTTTCCCTTATAGAATCTAATCAAACATGCGTTTCTAACTTGAGATTCAAGATACAAGATACAAGAAACTTTATTTATAGTCGGGTGTTTTCACAACATATTTAACATTAGCTAAAAGCTATTTACCGACATAATAACATAAGTTTCTCAACAATAAAATTAACTAACAGCCTGTAAGAAGTACATTATCAAGTTTAAAATAGTAAAATATTCTACAAAATGCATTATTATATACATCTAATACAGCATGCAGTGTATATCACATCTACATGTATACATGTAAATGCATGCATAATAAGGAACAATAATAAAAAGTAAAATGGGATCATGTGCAGACAGCATAGATCCAGATCAGGTATCTAGTAAAGTGGTGCACAATTTGGATATATGACTGTCTGCACATGCTAATTGATTTACTCTGGGTTCATAGATCCTGACAAGGGGCCAGGCATTCTGGCCCACTATCAGGTGCCAATCTGCAGAATACCTGTTTCTAAAACTAAAAACCTGTGTGAAAGTTGCTGATCGTGACTTAAGCCTAAAAACTGCCTTAAAAAGAGTACATGTATAACTAAGAGTCTGACAGTCAAAAGAAGGCACAAATTCCTAGTTAAACACTAACACATTATCACAAAAGCCCCTCAGGGCCCTTGTAAAACAGGACTGTACAATTGATTATACATGTAAATTACACCATGTGACATACACCTGTGCCATATTGAAATTCGCCCTAATTTCAGTGGGTATGAAGAATATTTGCATGACTTTGGACCACAAATCATCACAGTTCCACAATGAAGCCAAATGTAATGGTGTTTCCCATTTTTGCTCATTTCTGTACATTTGGATTCCTATAGTTTTGATCAAAGTCATTTCAAAAGCATAACAAATGAGATAATGATGTTATGGTTATACATAAGATGCATACATAAGCCTTCTGTCATAACTCATAAGGTGCTATAGCTATGGTGCCAACAGTTCTATAAATATTAATATAGAGTACAATTTTTCAGGGGAAAAAAATAAAATAATTTTCTTACCTACAGACCCACTTCTAAAATTTGCAGGGTTCAAGCTGGTGTGCAATTTGGGAGAAAAGTCTTCCAAACCCTACTGGCTTCTCCATGTCTTGAGCTGAGAGAGAAGTTTAAAGATATAAAGCATATAGGGGGATAAAAAACAACAACACAGGACCTAAACTATTCCCTAAATTCCACTGAACTTCTCCCTGATGGAGAGTTTCAGCTTGGGCTCTGGTTTGAAGGCGACATATACCTTAACTGTTTAGGTAGATCGGTACTCTTATCTACAGCTCTAGATGTACATGTATCTCTTTCCGCTGTTTCAGGACCAATGATGCTTCACAAAGTTTGGTATATTCATATTCTTCTCTTGCTGTCTGTTTGCCAATTCTGCAGCTGTGGACATCATACAAACCTTGTCATCATTGGTGGCACCGGAGACTTGGCAAGAAAATATTTGTGGGCAAGCACTTTGAAACTTTTCTACCAAAATGCTGATGAAAATAACACATTTTCTTTCTATGCTGCGGCAAGGATACCACAGAGGGATGGGGACAAAGAACTTGAAAAAATTGTGGAAAAAACTCAGTGTGAATCCAATGACAATATTTGTCACAAAATGAGGCCTGACTTCATTGATCACTTGCGATATGTACAGTTAAAATCATCAGGTCAATACAAGGAGCTCTGTCAAAATTTCAGCCAGGCAAGAAAAAAATCAGATGACACTGAGTTACGCCAGATATTTTATTTTTCCATTCCCTCGTCTGCTTACGAAAGTGTTGCTAAAACCGTACATGATAATTGTAAACATTATAGAAGCCTAACTCAGATAGTACTGGAAAAGCCATTTGGATCTGACAGGCAATCAGCTAGTCACCAGGCTAGTGTCATAAGCAAATATTTTTTAGAAGAAGAAATCTACAGGGTGGATCACTACCTTGCAAAGTCTGTCACAAAACAGATTTTGAATTTCAGGTAATTGGGCCAATTAGCATATTCCTGCTGTCACTATGTCAAGAATAGTTGGTATAAACTTTACATGTATTTTCATGTAAGAAATGATGACATATTCATGTAAGAAATAGTGATGTCATAAATACATGTATTTACCAGGTGATTGTTATGTCTCCCCCAGTAAACTGGGGAGACATTTTGTTTTTGTGTGTGGCATCCATCCATCTGTCTGTCTGTCCTATTTATATTTGTCCGCGCGGTTTCTGCAAAAGCTTTGGTCGGAAATTTCATAGGATTGATCAGCACCATGCCTAGTTATGCATATATTTTTTTTCCTGTTCCGGTTCATTGATTTTCTGCAGAGTTATGGGACTTTGAAATTTTTACATGGTTTTTGTCTGCGCTGTTTCTCCAAAAGCTTTGGTTGGGTTTCCATGAAACTTCATAGGATTGATCAGCACCATGCCTAGTTGTGCATATGTTATTCCTGTTCCAGTTCGATGATTTTCTGCAGATTTATGGGACTTGGAATTTTTTATGTGGAAAATTTTGTCCATGCAGTTTCTCCAAAAAGCTTTGGTGAGATTTTCATGAAACTTCATCATGCCTACTTGTGCATATTTTATTCCTGTTCCAGTTTGATGATTTTCTCCAGAGTTATGGGACTTTAACTGAAATTTTTACATGGAAAATTTTGTCTGCACAATTTCTCCAAAATCTTTTATCAGAATTTCATGAAACTTCATAGGCTTGATCAGCTCTATGCCTAGTTGTGCATATCTGATTTATGTTCCAGTTTGATGATTTTCTGCAGATTATTGGACTTTGAAATTATTACATAGACATTTTGTCTGTGAGGTTTCTCCAAAATATTTGATCCCATTTTCATGAAACTTCATTTAATTGATCAGCACCATGTCTAGTTGTGCATATCTTATTCCTGTTCTAGTTTGATGATATTCTGCAGATTTATGGAACTTTGAAATTTTTACATGGAAAATTTTGTCCGCTGGGGGGGGGGGGGGGGGGATGAGTTTTTTATAAAAAAAACAATTCTAGTTTATACACAGTCTGTGTAAAAGTTCACAGGACCTCTATATAGGATAAAGATAAATATGTAATTACCTTTATGGAAATTGATTAGAATCTAACTGACTTTTTATAATGGTATACAAACAAAGGAATGTTTGGCCATAGCAGAATAAGCAGATATCTATACATGTATTATTGCATATGCATACAGAGTAGACCGGGGGTAACAGCCTGATCAGATAGCTACTACATGAGCTGTCTCATCTGGGATTACTCTGTTTGCAAAAGCATAACTTATACAAATGTACATATATTTATATGCAACATACATGTATATACATATCCCTCAAGCAAAGATTTAAAAACAATCAAATAGATATCAGTACATTGTGTCTTTATATGCTGTACTTCATGATTATTCATGTAAGAAATAATGCATGTACATGTATGAATATTAACCAATTACCTCATAGGCTATGTTTAGATCCGACCTCT
This sequence comes from Azorinus chamasolen, assembly GCA_963576725.1. Lineage (NCBI taxonomy): Eukaryota > Metazoa > Mollusca > Bivalvia > Cardiida > Solecurtidae > Azorinus > Azorinus chamasolen. The sequence goes on along the minus strand of OY755246.1, from coordinate 59,660,779 downwards.
TTGAATAAATCTACCAAAAAGGAGCATTATCTAGAGAAAAGGAAAATTTTAGAATTTTGTAGTTTTGAAACCATTGTGATAAATAGAGCATTTGTTCCTAAGGAGCAAATGCTCTATTTATCACAATGGTCTCAGAAAGTGACATTTACAGAGAAAGGCATATTTATGGAGCACATGTAAAGGGTTAATATTTATAATGGCATATGAACAAGAAATGTCTTCAACTTAAAATCAGATATGTATAATTCAATAAGTAAACAGAGCAGACCCTGAATAGACGACTCCTACAGGATACATCTGATCTGGATCTACTCTGATGGCAAAGGCATTAGAAGTGTCTCTATAGAGTATTAGGATCTGAGGTTGTTATAAAAACCTGTTCACCTTCCTGTTGGCTTTAATTTTACAGGCAGGCAAACTCTGAGATGCTTGGGCAGCTAATGACACATCAGTATGTTGACAGAGTGGAGATTGTAATGAAAGAGACAATTGGTGTCAAAGGTTTGTCAGAAATTCTCTTATGCTAGTTAACCCTTCTCTTGCTATCATATAAATGCTTTTTCACGCATTTGCAAACAGAGTAGACCCAGATCAGATGGCTCCTATAGGAGCCGTCTGATCAGGATCTGCTCTGTTTGCCAATGGAATTTGTTAGATCTGTTTTTTTAGTTTCTAAAATGACTAAATGTTTCTACTTCCATATTTCATTAGAAATATTTGTTCATGAATATTCAGTAGTTGTTGAAATTTGAAATGAATATAGAACAGGGAAAGGGTTAACCGTTCTCCTGCTATCGTGTTTGCAAACAGCTCAGATCCAAATGAGAGTGATGCTGAGTAACTCTGCATCTCATCAGGATACAAGCTGTGTGACATTCAATCAATAGTTTCTCAAAAGCTTGATCAAGTCCAAAGTAGTTAAAATTAAACCAGAATCATTTTTTTTTATTTTTCACAGCAGATTAACCCATTCCCTCATAGGCTATTTTTAGATGCAACCTCTTTAAATAAATCTATCCAAAAGGAGCATTTACTAGAGAAAAGGAAAATGTTAGAATTGTGAAGTATTGAAACCATTTTGATAAATAGAGCATTTGCTCCTTATGGAGCAAATGCTCTATTTATCACAATGGTTCCAAGAAGTGACTATTACAGAAGTGTAGAAAGGTGTACTTATGGAGGAAAGGGTTAATAATTATGTATTTTGCAAGACAGATTTGGGGATAATAGCATAGACTGAGACCAATCTATACTATTTGCTACTCCTGGGTCCATGCTTATAAAGCGTTTTAGTTGAGTCTAAGTTTGTTCTCCTATAGGAGCAAATGCTCTATTTATCACAATGGTTTCTGTTTATCACAATGGTCTCACAAAGTGACTTTTACAGAGGCGTCAAAAGTCGTCAGTATGGGGGAATGGGTTAATATTTAACCTTTACCTCAGGAATGAACAAATTAATGGCTGTATTAACCCTTTGCTTGCTAATCGCGTCAATATACGTACCTGTAAATAGTGAAGACCCAGATGAGACAGCTCCTGCAGGAGCTGTCTCATCAGGGTCTGCACTATTTACAAGTTGATTGTGCAACCAGTGCACCCCACAGCAGTGATTGCACAGCGAAATACTTGTACACAGTGAAGATATATGTGATTATACAACAGGGCATGGGTAAAGAAGGAGAAATGTATTTTAAAATTCAGCAGGAGAAGGGCTAATAATTACCATATACAGTTGAACTTCAAAATCTAGAACTTCAAGAGACCATACAAACTTCTTCAAGATAATAGAAGTTTGAGTAATCTAATGTCTAATCTGGACAATTTTTCAACTTAACAGCTTAACCCTTTCCTTCATATAAACATGTTTTCACGCATTTGCAAACAGAGAAGACCCAGATCAGACGGCTCCTAGAGGAGCCGTCTGATCAGGGTCTGCTCTGTTTGCTATTAGAGTTTGATAGATATGTTTCTTTAGTTTCTAAATTGTCTATAATGTTTCAACTTCCATATTTCATTATAATTATTTTGTTCATGAATATTCAGTAGGCATTGAAATTTGAAAAAAAACATAGAACAGGGAAAGGGTTAATGCAGGTCTAAAGTAATGCTGCAACCTCCTGTCGGAACTGTCAGCATTACTTTCAGCTGGCATTAAGCAGGCACATGTGTTTCTAGATTTGAGTAGTGATACATCTTAGAACAATTCTGTATTGTAAATTTTAGAAAGACCAAATTTTTACTTTGTGTTATCCTGAAGCTCAAGTTATCCCAGTGCGAGATATTGAAGTTCAGCTGCCTTTGCAAACGAGTAAAGCTTGATCAGACAGCTCGTCTTATCAGGGTCTGCATTGTTTGCTTATGAAGTACCAGTAATAAAAATCTGATTCTATAGTTTCTGTAACTGCCAAAAAAGCCAGTGTTCATATGCAATATTACATGTACATGTATACAAATTCATCTAATTAATATTCATGATTTTTTACATGAATATTCATGGAATAAAGGGTTACTTTGTAGTTGAAGTAAATACATGTAAAATAAAATTATGAACAATGGAATTTTAAACCATTGCAGAGAAACTGTAGAATCAGATCTAGATTACTTCTTAAGCAAACAGAGCAGACCCTGATCCTTCAGCTGTCTAGTGTGGGTCTTCTCTGTTTGCAAATATGTTTATGAGGTAAAGGGTTAACCCTTTCCTCCATAGGCTATTTTTAGACCCAACCTCTTTGAATGAATCTACCCAAAAGGAGCCTTTACTAGAGAAAAGTCGAATTTTAGAATTTTGTAGTTTGAAACAAATGGAGCAAATGCTCTATTTATCACAATGGTTTCAAGAAGTGGTTAAGAAGCGTAGAAAGGCGAATTTATGGAGGAAAGGGTTAAGAGGTAAAGGGTTAAAGTCATCCTTGAACTACAAGCAATGGATTTGTATCTAGAGTGTAGAGGAAATGTCCGACTTGATCAGTAAAAAGCTTAAAAGGCTTCCTAACTTTAATTTTTAACATGATCTATGCATGGTGTATCATTTGTATTTTTCAGGGCGGATAGATTTTTATGACCAGACTGGTGTTATACGTGATGTAATACAGAATCACTTAATGGAGTTACTTGCCCTTGTTGCCATGGAATTACCTGCTAACTGGTCAGACAGTACTCAGATAGAAAACAACAAAGTTCTTTTTCTCAGAAAGATCAAGCCTGTCAAAAAGAGTGCTGTTTTGATTGGACAATATGCTAAATACCTGGATGAAGCTAAAGAGGAAGTGGAGAATATCAGCCAGTCATTTCACACACCAACATTTGCTGCAGCCCTGCTTCAGATAAACAATCCAAGATGGTGGGGAGTTCCTGTTACAATTGTTACTGGGAAATGCATGGATGAAAGATCTAGTCACATTAGGATACTGTTCCGAGAGAAAGAGTTTTTAGTCGGTCAAGCTCCCAATACAAATGCATCACAGTCAAAGTATCCCCGGCAGATAGTTTTTCAGATTGGCTATGGGTCAGTTCCTTCTGCTGGGATTCTAGTCTCAAAGTCTCTATTCAGTCCAAAGTGGCCAACTGGTCTTGACGAATTGTCTATGACATCAAAGGACAGTTTTATACATGGTCAAAGTCCAGGAGATTTCCATTATGCTGTACCGACAGTAGAGGAAAATGCATACAATACAGTTCTAAGAGATTTGTATAAATTTCAAAAGGATACTTTTGTTACAACTGATCGTGTATTAATGTTATGGAACATATGGGACCAGGCTCTTACTGAGTTAAAATCTTCCATTCCTAGATTGTATTTAGAAGGATACTCCAGTGTTTTGAATTTTAAAACTGAAAATTTTGGTTTAGAGTTTTTAAAAGATGAAAACGTTATAACAATTGATGGGGATAAAAACATGAAGGTATCAGCTTTGCCAAAAACATTTAGAAACAGTACATTGATAAGTTTAAAAACTAGCAAACTTGTGCAAGAGTTAGCTAAACACATTATGGCTGCTGCAGAGAAGGCAGTAGAGAAAAGAGATATATTTCATATAGCATTCTCAGGTGGTAAAACACCATTATTACTATTTGAAAAGCTTTGCAATAATTTTCCACTGTTTCCTTGGGAACAAACTCATATATGGCAGGCGGATGAACGTTGTGTGCTTCCGAATAGTTCGGACTCTAATTTTCTTTCATTTCATGAAAATCTCTTAAATTATGTTCATATTCCCTACTTTAATATCCACCCAATGCCTGTAAGCTTTGCTGGCAAAGTTTGTGACTCGGACAACAAGGGAGATAACTTGTATGAAGCAGATATTCGAAATACTGTTTCAGAGCTCAAATTTGATTTTATTGTCCTCGGGCTAGGAAAAGATGGTCATACTGCATCACTTTTCCCAGATACAGATTTTCTGAATACAAAGAATAAGTTAGTGTCATTGACAAACTCCAAACAGTATGGTAAAATAGATAGAATGAGCCTTCTGCTACCATCAATAAATAATGCAAGGGAGACAACTGTACTTGTTACTGGGAAAGAGAAGCATGACATTTTAGAGAAAATCTCCTATGTAGATTCTGTATCTCCATCTTTTCCAATTACATATATCTCTCCATCTGATGGAGTTTTGACATGGTATATTGACACTGAAGCATGGATGGGAGGTTGAGAATGCCGTAAAGCCTGTATACAGTGACCACCAAAAATTCTATTTTTTATGTCCCCTCTGATCTGTTATCGGGGGAGGGGGGGGCTTAATAAGTCACCCCTAAAAATGTTCACCTCCATAAGTTGCAGATGCATGCCAAATTTGAAGTATGTATGTGCAATGGCGACAAAATTATCTCCATCTTCAAAGTTGGGGACAAACAGACAAACCAACCAACCAACAGACATCGCAAAAACAAATATGATGTTTGACCTTGACCTTAATAAATCACCCCTAAAAATGTTTCCCTCCATAAGTTGCACACGCATGCCAAGTTTGATGTATGTATATCTGCAATGGCGATTAACACCTGTGTATCTAACTAGGGTCTGCATTGATTGCTAATACATGTTCATGTATACTGAAGATGTGATGCTCAACATTAGAACCTGTCCTAAGCGGCCATTTATTTATTGATAGGAGTCTTATAAAGCAGGTGGTTGCTTAATGCAGGGCAAAAGTAATGCAGAAAGCTCCTGTAGGAGCTTTCTGCATTACTTTTGACCTGCACTAAGCTACCACCTGCCTTACAGACCCATATAAGTTAGACATTTTTTATGGCAAGTTCTTTTGTACTGTTTCCCATTGTATTGAATTGCCTTATTTTTTATTCAAGAATTTAGTCAATATTTATAATGGACTGAGTCTTGTATGAACATTTATGAAGTTACGGTACATTTTATATGTAGCTTATTTTAAAACATTGATGATCAAAAGAGGAATACAGTATATTAAAGTCTTTATTGTTTAACCCATTCCTCCATAGGCTATTTTCAGATCCAATCTCTTTGAATGAATCAACCGAAAAGGAGCATTTACTAGAGAAAAGGAAAATGTCAGAATTGTGTAGCATTGAAACCATTGTGATAAATAGAGCATTTGCTCCATAGGAGCAAATACTCTATTTATCACAGTGGTTTCAAGAAGTGACTATTACAGAAGTGTAGAAAGGTGTGTTTATGGAGGAAAGGGTTAACCTTTTTCCTCAGAGACACCTTTTAACCATTTTACAAACAGTAGATCCACATCAGACAGCTCCTGTAAGATGCATCTGATCAAGGTCTGCTCTGTTAGCTTATGTAATTTTACAGAATCCAGTCTACAGTTTCATATAAACCAACAATTCCCATGTTAACCCATTACCTCATAGGCTATTTTTAGATCCAACCTCTTTGAATAAACCTACCGAAACAGAGCATTAACTAGAGAAAAAGAAACTTTTAGAATTGTCTAGTTATGAAACCATTGTGATAAATAGAGCATTTGCTCCTATTTATCACAATGGTTTCAACATGTGACTTTTACTGAGGCGTCAAAAGGTGCCAATACGAGGGAATGGGTTAATGTGACATTACAAAAATCAAGTTAATGAATATTTGTGAAGTGCTGCATAGAGTAAAGTGCTGGATAAGTGCAAGTAATTTACTGATAGGATTTAACTCTTTTCCTCACGTATAAACACTTTTTCACATCTTTGCAAACAGAGTAGACCCAGATCAGACAGCTCCTGTAGGAGCTGTCTGACCAGGGTCTGCTCCGTTTGCTTATGAAATTATAACAGATCTGACTCCATACTTTCTACCAATACCAACAAATCCTGTGTAAATATACCATTATAAAATAATCAGCCAATAAATATTCATAATACCATTCTTTATGATATAAATATTCAACAGAGATAGAGTTGTCCTGAGAATTATTTTTTTAAGATGTATAGAGGAGCTAGGTCCAAGGTTATGAAACGTTTGAGTTTGAGTCTAAGATCATTCTCAAGTATCTATTTGGTCAGATTCTGAGTAAGCTTTAGAATGATCTCAGACTCGAGCAGAAAGTTTTATTTGACTTATTGTCTGTGATCATTCTCAGGCATCTGATTGGTCAGATGCTTGAGAATGATCTGAGACTCAAGCAGAAAGGCCATGAGTAGAGGATTACTGGCCTATCCACTTCTCTTATTTCTAAGCCAAACTCTATTGTATTGGTACTTATCAGAATTGCATCGGAGCAGTGATTCTAATAAGTACCAACAAGATGGGGTTTAGCGGAGAAATATTGAAAAATGTGTTCTCTTACTTATCTAGCTTTCCTAAATAATTGTTTTTTCTCGTGTTCTATTTTGTGTTGTCTATTTGCTGTGCTTTTTCAAATGCTTCATCAGTATGCGTCTCATTCTTTACTAGGAACTGATCTCGATAACTGTGTTGAACTAGTACAGCTGGTACATTTGAATTGTGTTGGTCTTATTCGGGTCCTAGCTGCTGCCAATCTGAGTCAACACAGTTTGCAAAGGCATTAAAAGGTGTATCTATTGAGCAGAGGGTTAAACCTTTCCTCCATAGGCTATTTTTAGATCCATCCACTTTCAATGAATCTACCGAAAAGGAGCATTAACTAGGGAAAAGGAAAATTTTAGAATTTTGTAGTTTGAAACCATTGTGATAAATAGAGTAGGATCAAATACTCTATTTACCACAATGGTTTCAAACTACAAAATTCTAAAATTTTCCTTTTCTTAACTTGGTTTCATAAAGTGACTTTTACAGAGGCGTAGAAAGGCGTATTTATGGAGGAAAGGGTTAATGTGATGTACTTCTGTCTCAGTTTGGTACTGAACAAACTTACCATTAATTATACATGTTTTGAAAATGATGCTTTAATAAATATGACTATATGCAGAAATACTTGTTACATTTGTAATATCCCTTTAGTCACCCATGCATGTACAGTAAAATATCTCTATAACGACCACTACATTGTGTTAATTAGTTGGTATTTAGGGCAGGTGGCTGCTTAAAGCAAGGTGAAAGTAAAACAGAACGCTCCTATAGGAGCGTTCTGTTTTACTTTCACCTTGCTTTAAGCAGCCACCTGTCTTTAACACAAAATACTTTATATAATTTAGTGGCCATTAAAGAGAGGTTTTACTGTACCTGAGCATGCTTGGTCTGCAGAGATGGAACAGTGTCATACCTGATGGGAAGACAACTTCAGATAAAAGTCGCCATATTTGATATGAGCTGCCTTATCAGGAAAATGGGTGTGAAGATATTTTCAACCAGTGTAGACCCTGATCATCCATTATAATGGTTTGTACTTGATTTGCAGTGTTCACACAGAAAACACTGAAGTTGCTGATGGGTAACACAGTAGAGGCTTCAATGAGATAATCTAATCTTGGAACCCAATTTTCCCTTTTGCTGAATAAGTCGCTCTGGCAACAGTTTGATAGCTTTGAATTTGATATACAGTAAAATCCCTGTAATGTGACCACTTAATGAATAAACATTTCTGCCTTTATAAGCAGATGGCTGCTTAATGCAGGATGAAAATTATGCAGAAAGCTCCTATAACTTTCATTCTGCATTAACCCTTTCCCTGTTCTGTATTAAGGCCAAATTTCAATACTTACTGAATATTCATTCGCAAAAGAGTTATAAAGCAATATCGAAGGTGGAGCATTGTAGCCATTTTAGAAAGTTAAAGACACAGATCTATCAAATTCTATTAGCAAACAGAGCAGACCCTGATCAGACGGCTCCTCTAGGAGCCGTCTGATCTGGGTCTACTCTGTTTGCAGATGCGTGAAAACGCGTTTGTATGAGGGGAAGGGTTAAGCTGCCTCCAGAAACATGGATCTATCCATATGTTGGTACATGTACTCAGACAATCATGTTTACACCAAAAAAACAACACAATGTTCTTCTTCAACACAATGTTACTCTGTAATAAAAGCTAATTCTTCAGCTGAGTTTTATGAAAACATGATTTGGCTTTGAATGAAACTAGAATCAGGTCTATATACTTCCATAAGTAAACAGACTGATCAGACTGGCTACCACAAGAGTATGCATGAGAACGCGTGCGCGTGTACATATACATGTACGTGCGCACGTGCCCACGCATACTCATGTGTGAGTTAGTTTTAAATATTTAAAATAGTATTTCAGTAATACTGTGCAAAGTAGTGTGAGATAGATATTTAGTGATGGCGTGTTGCAGACACGTGACATGACACCATACTTTAAAAGTCACATTGTAAACTGATATATTGCTGTCAACTTGTAGTTTGTAGCAATCCTTATCATGCCGAGTGTTATCAAGCGAATTGCTACTTCCATTTTAACCATTTACACCAGAAATATATGCATATAAGAAATAATGGCATCATGGATATTAATTAGATCTAGACTAATTTCTATAACGGCACATGGCCACAGGAATCTTAAAATTTAGCCATGGCAGAAACTGTAGAATCATATGATTATCTACCGGTAAATCATTTCATAAGCAAACAGAGCACATCCTGTAGAGTTGTCTGAACTGGATGTACTCTTCTTACAAAAGCGTAGAAAGCGTTAACAAATTTGGTATTGTGCAATCGGGGATCGAACCAGTGACTTGTGGCTTTATGTCATACTGAACAATCCAAGGGAGACAATGCTGTCAATTTTCGAGCAATTGTTCAAGGGAGATAAACAGGTAGGAACCAGTTTTTTCCTGTGCATTATGAGAGGGTCCCTAAGTTAGTTTGACCAATCAAAATGCTCCCTTTATCAAAATTGACCAATAGCCACACCTATTTGTACCAGCCATTTTGCTTTTGACAGAACGGTGTCGTCGTACGACTAGCCAATATTTTTGTGCTTCCTTCAAGGTTTTGGAATAAGCTCTCAGCTTCAAAGTCACGACGAGAAAGTGCAGATAGCATTTGGAATCTACGTGCGTGTTTTTAAACGTAAGTATGCATTGTGAAAGAATTACGCCCATTTGTTATTCTCCTGGTACACCTGAAGGTTCGTGCGGGTTATGTCAAAGTGAAGTAAAGGAAGTGGTTCCAAAAATATTGTGACTCAAAATTTATTGACGAATGTCATGATACATGAACGCAGTTTACATAAACACCCAGTTTGTACCTAAACTTTTAACCCATGAAAAAGCAGCGCGTGTCATGCACGTTTCTTGTAAGTACACTGGACGAATGTTGACAGGTGTCTTGGTTCATCCCAACCAGAACTGATTGTCGTAGGGCGAGATACTCCAAGGACAGCGCATTTGTAGCTCAACATCTGGTTAGTGTTTATCAGGCAATGCAGTTCGTTAATTTTTTCAGATTCTTATGTACTTGATATTTTGAAAAAGTGAAAGGAAAAAGAATGAAACACTTTTATCATTTTATGTTTAAATCCTTTTAATGAATATTTGAATAAAATTTGTCTTACTTTCTGATATAAGGTTATTCTCTCATGACTATTATGCATATTCAAATGACCTCATCTTTGCCATTTGCCACCAGTGCAAACAGTCATATACAATAATAGGTTTGCATTTACGGATAAGCTAAGTCATATTTAGTATGAGTACGTAGACCATCTCCAATCTCTGGTGGTCACCCATCTACTGATCTAGCCAGTAACCAAATAGTGTGTTGCTTAACCTTGAAACATTTCCAAACACTTAAACTACGTCACCAAAGAGCTAGCTCCCCGGGCAAGGAGGGTTTAAAGTGGTTACATTACTTTCCCCTCTGAGAATTTATCTTCGGAAATAACCGTAGGGAAGGCAATTCCAGTCCGGCAATTGTCTTCATCCCACGGCCACCAATTGTAATGTGCACCATTGGCAATCCCTGGTAGTCACTCATCCATCCAGTAACTGCGCACTCTCTTGCTTAACCACTCAACATTTCCAAACACTGAAACAGCATCGTCAAAGAGCCAGCAAATTTTTTCATTGTACACATGTATATATATTATGTGAAATGGGTTTGTTCTTTGTGTATCTAAGTTGTACGTGTATCATCATATATTTGTATACCGGTATGTCTCTTACAAGTGTAACTGAATAAACATCACTGTAAGTGTTGAATAAAAAAAGTGCTTAATGGTATCCCGATTATCCAAGTAATAAGTTGGACAAACTTAAGGCAAATAGTGCAGAATGCGGTTTACATTTAAACGCTCCAGGAGGAGCCATTAATTTTGATCAGTATATACACTACTTATTTCTATGTCAGCCTAATTTAACCCTTTCCCTCATATAAACGTGTTTTCACGCAATTGCAAACAGAGTAGACCCAGATCAGATGGCTCCTCTAGGAGCCATCTGATCAGGGTCTGCTCTGTTTGCTAATAGAATTTTATAGATCTGTTTCTTTGCTTTCTAAAATGTCTACAATGCTTCACCTTCCATATTTCTTTATAACCATTTTGTTAATGAATATTCAGTAGGTATTGAAAGCTGGCCTAAATACAGAACAGGGAAAGGGTTAAAGCTTTCAAACTTGTGCCATATTGACTTACGGTATTCAGCTTTACAACCCATGGAAAGTGGAGAATAGATATCCCAATACTTGGAGAAATAGGGTAACTTAGAACTATCCAGGTGTTTTCAAACCTTTTTAAGTAATTATACATATCACTTTAATCCTTTACTCCATAAATACGCCTTTGCAAACTGTAGATCCAGATCAGACCAGTCAGATTAGGAGCCGTCAGATCAGGGTCTGCTTTGTTTAAATACATATGAAATAATAAAGATATGATTCTACAGTTTCTGTCATGACCAAAATTTCCTACATGTTCTTGTTTCATGAAAACATTAAGCAATTAGTATTTATGGTGTCATTATTGCTTTACACTGGGCATCTAGAAGAACCAGAGAAACTCAGTCGATAATAAGAGTAGCCGGGCACCGCCCCCAGGTTTCTCTGTATCCTCTCCCCTCTCTTTGGGGTGACCAATTAGCCCATAGTGAGCAGAAACGGATGTTAATCAACACAAACAAACAAACATGAATGTTCATGGAGTAAAGTGTTTAACTCTTTGCACGCTAAGTAAATTTTCGTCTGCAATAATTGTTGTCTGCTTCAATTCTTAAAATTCTTAAAATAACTTTTCTCTAATTTCTCAAAAAATGATCAAGATGACAAACAGTTTGGATCCTGATGAGACGCCGCATTATGCGGTGTCTCATCTGGATCCAAATGTTTGAGTAGGTAATCATAGTTTCACCGCTAGCGTGCAAAGAGTTAAAACAGCTTTCGAATGACACATATATGTTTATAGTAGTTTATAATATATGTTTATAAAATTTGTAAACCACATACAAGCGCAATAGTTGAGGTAATTCTGTTTAATGGCTGTTTTCCCCTTTGCAATAAAGTATGGTATGTATCATAAAACATACATTAAAATTGCCCTGTGAATTTTTGTGATGATGTATGCATGTTTTGGTCAATTAACCAGTTACCGGCTACTGTAAACTTTTAATGGCTTTAATTGAAACTGCCCCAATTTAACATGTAAACATCACAGTCCTACCATGTACAAAGTCACACTTTCCCTGTTCTAGGAGCTGTCTGATCTGGGTCTACTCTGTTTGCAATTGCATGAAAAGGCAATAACATAACAATAATAATAATATTAAAATATTTGAGGGAAAGGGTTAATTGATAAGCACAGATGACACCTTTTAAGGGGGAGACCAATAAGAGTCTAGAGATAGTTCTGCAGTATTACCAGCTTGCAGTCTAATGGTGCCGTCTTTAACCCAGAATATGCAGGAACCTAGTATTTTAGACCTTTGCAAACAGTGTAGATCCAGATTAAAGGGCTTCTGAGGGAGCCCTTTAATCAGTCTGCACTGTTTATCATGGAAATCATTTTCTTCACTGATAAATTTAATGCAACTTCTTTAACCCTTTATTCCATAATTACACCTTTCTATGCCTTTGCAAACAGAGTAGACCCAGATAAAATATGGCTTCTTTAGGAGCCGCATGATCAGGGTCTGCTCTGTTTGGGAGTGTTTGCTTAATGAAATAATACAGATGTGAGTCTATAGTTTCTGCAATGGCCAAAAATCCTGTGTTCTTGTGCCATTATAATAATCAATCTTATAAATATTCATGATGTTTCTTACGATGTTCATGATGTTATTATTTCTTACATAAAACTTCATGGAGTAAAGTGTTAGTTACTATTCAGAAAAAGAGGAACTGCGGATAGTTTTAATTATTCAGCAGATTTAAGGTTAACTATTTTGATGGTGAATTTTCCAAGTGGAATAGTCCCAACATTGTGTATTGGTAGAGTCCATACAAGTTATGAAGGGGTAAACTGTGAGCGGATTTTGATTGAACCAACAGTGGAGACCCTTGAAGATGATGTCCTTGGATCATAGTCTACACAGTTTGTAAACGACAGTGCACTCGTTTCTGGCATTCAAAGGGTTGATATTTGGACACCCAATCTCCACTCTCCACTGGTTTTGTGAAGCTAAACTAGTCAATATGGCAGCATCGTTTTGATATAACTAAACCCTTTCCCCCATGAGCTATTTTTAGACCCAACCTCTTTGAATAAATCTACTAAAAAAGGAGCATTTACCAGAGAAAAGGAAAATGTTAGAATTGTTTAGTTTAGAAACCTTTGTGATAGATAGAGCATTAAATTTTGCTAATTATCACAATGGTTTCAAGAAGTGACTTTTATAGAGGTGTAGAAAGGCATATTTATGGAGGAAAGGGATAACCCTTTCCCTGTTTAACATTAATTCAAGATTTTATCACCATATTAACCCATTCCCGCATATTGACGCCTTTTGACGCTTCTGTAAAGTCACTTTGTGAAACCATTGTGACAAATAGAGCATTTGCTCCTGTGGAGCAAATGCTCTATTTATCACAATGGTTTCAAAACTACACAATTCTGAAAATTTCCTTTTCTCTATTTAATGCTCCTTTTTGGTAGATTTAATCAGAGGTTAGGTCTAAAAATAGCCTAAGTGGGAATGGGTTAATATTCATGGACAGAATCAATAACATGGAAAAGGGATTTTTTTCACTCTGATGGAAACTGTAAAATCATATCTAATATACCTATAAAATTCCATAAGCAAACAGAGCAGACTCTGATCAGACAGCTCCTAAAGGAGCTGTCTGATCTGGGTCTACTCTGTTTGCAAATGCATGAAAAGACGTTTATATGAAGTAAAGGGTTAAAAAGAAACTAATTGAGTTGTAAATAGTTTAGATCCTGATCAAGCTTCTTCGGGAACAGTATTGGACTATGTATATAACCCAACCTAACCCATTCCCGCATATTGACATCTTTTGACGCCTCTGTTAAAGTCACTTCTTGAAACCATTGTGATAATTAGCAAATGCTCTATCTATCACAAAGGTTTCTAAACTAAACAATTCTAACATTTTCCTTTTCTCTGGTAACTTTTGTCACAATGGTTTCATAACTACACAATTCTAAAGTTTTCCTTTTCTCTAGTAAATGCACCTTTTCGGTAGATTTAATCAAAGAGGTTTGATCTAAAAATAGCCTAAGTGGGAATGAGTTAAAGACCCTGAATTAGACCTCCTTGTAGTAGCCATTGTAGAGGTGTTTATTTAACCCTTTCCCTCATAGGCTATTTTTGGATCCCACCACTTTGAATATAAATCTACCGAAAAGGAGCATTAACTAGAGAAAAGGAATTCTATTTAGAATTTTGTAGTTTGAAACCATTGTGATAAATAGAGCATTTGCTCCTATAGGAGCAAATGCTCTATTTATCACAATGGTTTCAATAGGTGATTTTTACAGAGGAGTTGTCTGATCTGGATCTTAGCTCTGTTTGCAAATGCGTGAAAAGACGTTTATATGAAGTAAAGGGTTAAAAAGAAACCAATTGAGTTGTAAATAGTTTAGATCCTGATCAAGCTTCTTCGGGAACAGTATTGAACTATGTATATAACCCAACCTAACCCATTCCCGCATATTGACGCCTTTTGACGCCTCTGTTAAAGTCACTTCTTGAAACCATTGTGATAATTAGCAAATGCTCTATCTATCACAAAGGTTTCTAAACTAAACAATTATAATATTTTCCTTTTCTCTGGTAAATGCTCCTTCAATAGGTTTCAATAGGTGATTTTTACAGAGGCGTAGAAATTTAAAGGCATATTTATGGAGGAAAGGGTTAATTTGCATATAATATATGCATTTACTTGAAACGCTTACACTCTTCTCACTCCCACTCTATTTTAATTCTTAGTACATGTATGTGGCATGTTTTGCCATTTTCATCATATAACATTCTAAAAACCTTTTATAAATTGTGTTTACATATTCTAATAGAGACAAGGGTTGTCAATAAGTTTTTGTTGAACAAACCTAAATGGCAAAGTAACCAGCCAGTCAGCAGGGTCTGTAGGCATTTTCCAAATAAATTTTGCAATTTTGATCCAACCCAAATACCAGTTTAACCAGCTATTAATTTGGGTCGGCTGTCTGTTCATCTGACAGCCTTGAGAGGTTAATATATTTAGAATGAAGACTTGAGATTTATAATCTATTTAAATTTTCCTCATTTAAAACAAAATGTTTATGAAAATTCGTTAAGTGCATCCATTATTGACATGACACTGTTGATTTGAATGTATATATATTCCAATCATTCTATCAGTAATTGTTGCAAATGACAAATAACATACATATTATTTTGTCTTGATCCAATGTACATGTACGTGTTAGCTTCACTAAATCCAAACCAATCCAGTTATAAGATCACTGACATTCCACTGAAATATCAACAATAAACACTATGTAAAGCACACAACTGTCCTGGATCATCTTATGGGAAAAGGAAATACAGTAAAAACTTGATACATCGTAAATTTAATAATGAAGACTTGATGCCTAGTATTAGGCAGGTGGCTGCTTACTTCAGGGTGAAAGTCATGCAGAAAGCTCCTAGAGGAGCTTTCTGCATGACTTTCACCCAGCAGTAAGTTGCCACCTGTCTTAAAGACCGATAATGATACTTGATGTAGTGATAGAGATACCAGATTTTTCTGTAGTGAGTGCATTACTATCCTTTATATTACCATATGTGTTTTCCTGACTGCTTGGTCTATTCAATTTATTTAAATTGGAATTTTAAGATTGAATATTAGTTTGCACTAGTGTGATCATGGTAAGGGGAAAAGGGGTGTTGATTGAAGAATTAACATTTTGTGAGTCGGAAAAAGTTAGAAACAAATATCCTTGCAGTAAGCAGTTATTCATTTGTCATTCATAGCCCAAGCATGTAGAAGGATATAGATCTACCAGTACCCTAATTGTTATAAGTATTTAGACACCTAATCTCCACTCTCCACCAGTTTATAAAGCTAAATATTGTAGCAAATAATGCAGAACCTGAACATGAACTTGATCAAATGATTGCTGTAGAAGCCGCTTGATCTGGTTCTTCACTATTTGTCTACCTGGTGTGTTTGTTTGTCTGAATTCTTAGGGTAATTAAGGTATATCAGTTTACATAGAGCATTTACATATTAAATTGCATTATAACAGTGATGTTGTGAATTTATGCAAACAGGTTGGATCCAGATGAGAGACAATGTCAGTTCTCATCTTGATCCAGACAGTGTTTTACATCATAACAGCAGGTAAAAGAAATAAGTGATTTAAGCAGATAACAAGTTTAGCAGATGACACTTGCTTTGCATTCTAAGATCATTTCCTGTAGACTATTGCTTACACATGATATACTGGTAGTCTGTTGGAGCACCCACTTATTCTACTATGGAACTGGTCCACATCTGAATATGGTAGAGCCATTTCTTTAAAATGGGGATGTTCCTATCATTTATAGATATATAAGAATACCTGACAATGCACAGACTTAGACCTTTTGCTCAGATTGTTTTGTAAACGTTTTAATCTTTGGTTTGTCATACTAATGGTTTATCCGGATATTTCATCTCATAAATCGGAATAGGAAATAAACTATCGCATTTGATTTCGGAAACTGTAACACATATACATGAATGTAACATAAAACATAGTAATTGTTATGACTCTTCTGATGCTAGGTAGTATTGGCTGGCATTTGCAAACAGCTTAGATCCAGATGAGACACCAAGTAACTTGGCGTCTCATCAGGATCTAAACTGTTTGAACAGAGCTACGCATAAGGGTGTGTACCCAAATACTAAAATCATCATTTCTCCACCAAACCCTACACTGACCACTCTTTAGAATCGTCTCTTCGCGATTCTAAAGAGTGGTCACAGTATAGGGTTTGGTGGAGAAATAAAGGAGTTATTTCTTTAACACATTTTAATTTATGCATCTTATTTGGAGTGCTGGTTTGAAGCTTGGTCTATCAGACTTAAAATTTAGTCGGTTAAAAATTCAGCAATTCATGGACTGAGCAGACGTTATATTTTCAGCATAAGAAGAGTTAAACCTCTGTGTCCTACTTATACTAATATAGACTGATAGACTTATAAGATAGAAAGTGTATACTCATTGTACGTGTGGATTGTGCTGTAGGGGCATGTCAAACAATTTATTTAGATTTTCACCAACATATTTTTGAGGAATTAGAATCATGTCATCCATACTAAGAAGGTTATCAAATGTTGACAGGTCAGTTGGTTTTAGATACACATCTTATCTAAATATAAAGACTTACAATGTGTGCATGGATTAATCGTGCATGCTACCCTTATTTACTTTCAGATAAAGTTTACAGGCGATTTACCCTTCATCCCACTTGTAGATTAACCCCACTTGTAGATTAGCTCATTACTCCCATGAAACAGTGACATCATGTATATATTAACCCATTCCCTCATAGACTGTGTTTAGATACAACCTCTTTGAATTAATCTACCGAAAAGAAGCATTTAATAATTAGAGTAAAGGAAATTTTTAGAATTTTGTAGATTGAAACCATTGTGATAAATAGAAATTTTGCTCCTATTGGAGCAAATGCTCTATTTATCACAATGGTTTCACAAATTTACTTTTATAGAGTCGTCAAAAGTCGTGAATATGAGGGAATGGGTTAATTAGATTAATAATTGTTATAATAGCACATGGGGTTTTGGCCATAGCAGAAATTATAGAATCATGCCTATGTTTTATCATAAGCAAACAGAGCAGACCCTGATCAGACGGCTCCTACTGTCAGGTCAGCCATCTGATCTGGGTTTACTCTGTTTCCAAAGGGGTTGAAAGGAGTATTTATTGAGTAAAGGGTTAAATGTGCTCAGATTCCTTTATTTTGCAGAAGTTTCGTATATAATACATGTACGTAATTGCAGATTGTTCATTTGCCTCTCCACTAGTTCGTTTAACCCATTACCCCATTGGCTATTTTTTAGATAAAAACCTTCTTGAATAAATCTAGTGAAAAGGATTTTTTTTTTAGAATTTTATAGTTGGAAACCATTGTAATAAATAGAGCATTTGCTCCTATAGGAACAAATGCTCTATTTATCACAATTGTTTCACAAAGTGACTTTTACAGAGAAGGGCCCATATTATCCTGCCAGCAGATGAACATTTTAACTATGTCATCTATACTTATTTGGTACTGAGTGTTCCTTTAACCCTTTCCCTCATATTAACGCGTTTTCACGCATTTGTAAATGCTCTGTTTGCTAAATAGAATTTGATAGCTCTGGTTCTTCCCTTTCTAAAATGTCTACAATGTTCCACCTTCCAAATTTCATTATAACTATTTTGTGCATGAATATTCAGTAGGTATTGAAATTTGGAATAAACATAAAACAGCCAGGGAATCGGTTAAAGGGGCAAAGTCAAACAGTAACAGTGTATCTAGCTCTCTAGAAGGAGTTTGCTCTGTTTTGTTTCACAGATTGATATATACATGGATATATATTTGATCTGACAGTCCTTGTATCCTTACTCCATTAATAATCATCAATTTCATAGTGCATTGATTATATACCAGTATCTATAGAAGTATCTTAATCCTTTACTCCATATATACACATTTTTATGCCATTTCAAACAGGGTTACATAATACCCAGGTCAGATGGCTTCTATAGTAGCCATCTGATCAGGATCTGCTCTGTTTACTAAAGGGGTAATATAGATTTGATTCTAAAGTTTCTGCAACAGCCATATATTTCTGTGTTCATTTATGCCATTACCTATACAAAAATTCATGTAAATGTAATTATATTCATTATGTTATAATTTTTAACATGAATATTCATGAAGTAAAGGGCTAATGTATTCCACACCCTCATTATGATGTTATCTGTGCTAATGTTAATTGACTGAAAGGCTTAACAATTCAAGCTCATTCTGTGGCTTTAAAAAACGTGAGGTTAGTTTGAAAATAATTACAGTGATTACTTCCATGGAATAGACTAAACTGTTTATATAAAAGACAACCAAACCCTGACCCATTCTGTGGTAATGTTCCGTGTTATGATCTGGAGACAATGTGTAACAGTTTTGGCAGTGCCACTTATCCGTTGGCTCAACCATGACAGAGTGTCAAACAGCTTGGATCCAGATGAGATACCAAATTACTTGGCATCTCATCTGAGGATCATAGCGGTTTTCAAATGACATTCACGACCTACTGAGCATGTTCAGGGTTAGCATACTTCTTGTTTCTCTGGTTTTGATATTTTACTGTTAGCACAAAAAACATCTAGGAGGTTTATGCCTAGTCTGGGTCTTATCCAGATTTTAACCCTTTCATTGCTGAATTTTCAAAAATGGACTATTCCAGTATTTAAATAGGTTAAGCTTATTGCAAATATTCAGGATTTTTTTAACCCTTTCCCTCATATAAACGTGTTTCATGCATTTGCAAACAGAGTAGACCCAGATCAGATGGCTCCTAGAGGAGCCATCTGATCAGGGTCTGCTCTGTTTGCTAGTGGAATTTGAATAGTTCTGTTTCTTTGCTTTCTAAAATGCCTACAGTATTCCACCTTCCAGGTTTCCTTGTAAATTATTTTGTTCATGAATATTCAGTGGGTAATGAAATTTGAAATAAACATAGAATAGGGAAAGGATTAAAGTAAAGTGTAACATGACAAATAGTGCAGACCCTGATGATAGGTCTCCTCTACACTGTATGCAAAGGACGTTAGTGGCTCATTTTCTGCACTGAAAGGGTTAACATATCATTGGATCAAATTTTAGAGAAAAAAATATTCCTCAGGGCTATGGTTTTAACATTCGCCAAAAAAGTTCAAGTAAAAAATATATTATCTTTGGAGAAGTCATTTCTACGCCTTTGCAAACAGAGTAGACCCAGATCAGATGGCTCCTAATAGGAGCCATCTGATCTGGGTCTGCTCTGTTTACTTATGATACAATATAGATATGATTCTACAGTAGCTGCCATGGCCAAAACGTTCCTATGTTCATGTACTTTTATGACAAATTAATCTAATTAATATTCATGACATCATTATTTCTTACATGAATATTCATGGAGGAAATGATAGGGTTAAAACCACTGATAAGCATTACGTACCTTTGTGTTTATTTATGTAATATTCATGGAGGAAATGATAGGGTTTAAACCACTTAGATAGCTTTTAGTACCTTTGTGTTTATATAATTATGTAATATGATCAGAAATGATATAGGTCTTAGGTTGAGTTTAACCTTCTGGCTTCTAATTATCCCTTTCCCTGTTCTATGTTTATTTCAAATTTCATTACCTACTGAATATTCATGGACAAAATAGTTATAATGAAACATGGAAGGTGGAACATTGTAGCCTTTTTAGAAAGTGAAGAAACAGATCTGTCAAATTCCATTAGCAAACAGAGCAGACCCTGTTTGCAAATGCGTAAAAAGGCGTTTATATGAGGGAAAGGGTTAAGACACCAGAATTTACTCAAAGCAATTTCTAATCTTGGAAATTTCTTGGATTCTTAACTCTTTCCTGCATTTTCGAGCACATGCAAACAGAGTAGACCTAGATCAGATGTCTACTCTGTTTGCTTATAGATGGAATTTGATAGATCTGTTTCTTTACTTTCTAAAATGGCTACAATATTTCACCTTCCATATTTGATTATAAATATATTGTCCAGGAACTGCAGTTACATCATGAAAATTAATTATATTGTTATAGGGCACATGAAGAGAGGAATTTTTGGCCATAGCAGAAACTCACAGTAGAGTGACAGGAATCATATCTTTATTGTATCAATTAAGCAAACAGACCAGACCTGATCATACGGCTCCTACATGTACAGGGGTCAGGAGCTGTCTGATCTGGGTCTACTCTGTTTGCCAAGGCATAGAAAGGCATATTTATGGAGTAAAGGGTTAAAAGTAATCCAAAATACTAATCATTAGAAAACTTAAGCAGGCTTATTGTTGTAACAGTATAATTTATATACATGTAAGCAGATGACAAGAATTTGTGTCATTATGCATGGTTTGGTAAAAACTGCTATTGCAAATGATAGATTATGCATTAGAATGGCGTTTTAATTTATACCTGACAACATTGAGGGCTTCAAATTTTTGGTTGCAAAAACTTAGATTTGTATTGAAGGGATTCATTAGTTTTGACATCAAACAAGTTTGCCATACTGTTTGATCAGATACATTTGTAAGTATTTCTGACTATATTGTGAAAGACTGCTAAGATGACTTTGTATACAGCAAAAAGGCTCAAGAGTTCTATCGCCCTTTACATGATGAATATTTATGTAAGAAATAATGAATGTGAATATTTATTACATTACAGTACTTTTGTGAATGGCATAATTATGAAGACAGAAACTGTTGCGCTTGGCAGAAACTCACAGTAGACCCTGATGCCCTACTTTATACGGCCATATAATTTCAATTCTTGTTTTGTTTTTTATTGTCATACCAGAATTGAATTAACCCTTTCAACACTGAGTTTTCAAATGGACTGTTCCAAACATACCATTAATATTCAGGGAGTTTTTTTCTCAGAAAAATAAACATGACGGACATTGCAGATTCGTGACGTGAAGGGTTAATGTAGTACTACGAGATAATCATTGCTGTACTGTACTATATATAGCATTTGCAGTCATCCAAAGGATTTTAATTTGAAACTGCAGATCATATCTAACTTTCTCCGGAAAGTGGAAGTCTTATATCTGCAGCTAGCAACATCAAAGACTACCTTTAACCCTATGAATTAGTGTGGGATACAATTCGAGGGCTTGGTGCTAAACTATTGTAACTCATTCACTTCATGTGAAGGAGTTACAGTTGTTTTGCACCAAGCCCTCAACATGTACTTAGTCATTTGCAAACAAGCTAGATCCAGATCAGAGGGCTCCTTGAGGAGTCCTTTGATTAGGGTCTGCACTGTTTACCATTCAATACCTTTCAACAATTTTCACCCTTTTATATTGTATGGACTCCACCAATAACCAATGATTGACAGTTCCATTTTGAAAATTAAGCATTGAAAGGGTTAAGTTTAAAATGCTGAGCAATGAATCTTTATTTCCCAGTTTGATATCTATATCAGAGGAAGTGACCTTTGAACCCGATCTGGATCTAAGACTGACTTGAAATTGACATGTGGTTTTATAAAATATAGAGGATGGTTACTAAGCTTAAATGCACAGTCCAAAACCTGTCATAAAACTGCTGTGAATGTTGAGAGTGAAACTTTATACACATAAAGGTCAGGCCAGATATCTTTGGAATGAAATTTGTGATAAGTTTGTTATGGGCGCAGTAGGGTTTGAGAATGAATCACACACAGGGAGATCCAATTAGCTGTTGAAGGGTGTGGTAACTCAAATAGGAATGTATATATTCATGATAGAGGGTGACAATCTTTGAAACATGCATGTAAAAGCATTATGGTTTTAACCCCTTGAATGCTGTCAATGTTCAAATTGGAATACTACCATTAGTATTTAACCCATTCCTGCATATTGACGCCTTTTGACACTTCTGAAGAAGTCACTTTGTGAAACCATTGTGATGAATAGAGCATTTGCTCCTATAGGAGCAAATTCTCTATTTATCACAATGGTTTCAGACTACGAAATTGTAAATTTTCCTTCCCTCTAGTTAATGCTCCTTTTCAGTAGATTTATTCAAATGGTTGGATCTAAAAATAGCCTATGCGGGAATGGGTTAATATAGAATCAATTAAGTATGAAAGAGTGTATTCAAATGCCAAATAGTGCAGATCCTGATTGGAGGACTCCTCTAGCATCTGATCTGGGTCTACACTGTTTGCAAATGCCAGTACACTTAAGCTTGTTTCCTTGCATTCAAAAGGTTAATATGTTTATAGTACCCTTCAAATTGGTTTGATCAAGGTAACGGCATTTTTACATGCTACAAAATGTATTTGATTTCTTAATTTGCATGAAATATATAGAGCTACTGTAGATAAAGGTGCATACTCAAATACGAAAATAGACATTTCTCACTGAAACCCTATGTTGTAACCACTCTTTAGAATCGTTTTTCTTAGACAATTCTAAAGAGTGGTCACAACATAGAGAGAGACAATTCTAAAGAGTGGTCATAACATAAGGTTTGGTGGAGAAATAAAGAAGTTCTACTTGAACATATTTTCATTTATGCATCTAAACACCTTTATTATAACCCATTAACACAGGATTTTTTTGCTATTGCAGAAACAGTAGAAAACAAAGCAGACCTTGAAATCAGACCCTACAGGAATCGCCTGATCTTGATCTACTCTGTTTGCAAAGGCATAGACAGGCATAATTATAGAGTAAAGGGTTAACCCATTCCCTCATATTGGCACCTTTGACACCTCTGTAAAAGTCATTTTCTGAAACCATTGTGATAAATAGAGCATTTGCTCCATAGGACGCCAATTAATGTCAATTTTAGTATTTGAGTATGCACCATTATCTGTAGCTTTGTATATTTCATAGGTCTATTTATCAGTCAAGGGTTTAACAACTACACAATTCTAAAATTTCCTTTTCTTTAGTAAATGCTCCTTTTTGGTTAGATTTATAAAATAGTGTATATGCAGGGGAAAGTTTAATTAGCTGCAGTAATGCTGAATGACACACAGTGATGTTCATGTTTGTGGGGCATAGCACATAAATGTTACACCACTTTCTTAACCCTTTCCCTGACTTCATAAATATTCATTATCTGATATTTTGTATTATCACATTAACCCTTTCCATCATACAAATGCTTTTTCACGCCTTTGCAAACAGAATAGACCCAGTTCAAATGGCACCCACAGGAGCCGTATGATCAGAATTAATTAACCTCAATTTCTGAAGTAGAATTTAAAAAACACACTGTCCGTTTACACTAAAGATGAGAAGCCCTGTTGTTGTGATCCAAGCTGTTTGCAAGTGTTGTTATGCATGATGTATTGTAATTATAGTAGTTCAGCCCATGAATTAATTGTTCAGGAATGCTGAAATTCAAAGTGGAATGGTCTATCAATACTTAACTGAAGAATCCATTCAGTAAGAAAGGCATTGAGTGACAACCAGTATTGCCAGATGGTGAGACCATGTCCTTCAGATGAGAATATAAA
This sequence comes from Azorinus chamasolen, assembly GCA_963576725.1. NCBI lineage: Eukaryota > Metazoa > Mollusca > Bivalvia > Cardiida > Solecurtidae > Azorinus > Azorinus chamasolen. The sequence continues at coordinate 59,636,743 of OY755246.1, read as the reverse complement.
CTGAGGTCTGATGTATACACCGAAGTCTGATGTATACACCGAGGTCTGATGTATACACCGAGGTCTGATGTATACACCGGGCATCTCAGAGAAACTCTGTTGATAATAAGAGAAGGACATGGCACTGGTGTTTCTCTGTATCCTATCCCCTCCCGTTTGGACGTCCATTAAGCCCATAGTGAGCAGAAACGGATGTTATCCCTTTACTCCATAAATACGCCTTTCTACACCTTTGCAAACATGATTTGACAGAAACTGTAGAATCATATAGATCTGTATTATATAATAAACATATAGAGTAGACCCTGATCAGATGGCTCCTATTGCAGGAACGGTCAGATCTGGGTCTATTCAGTTTGCAAAGGTGAAGAAAGGTGTAATTATGGAGTAAAGGGTTACACACTGGTTGCAAATATTTGACTAGTTATGCAGTTTGGATCCAGATGAGAATTGTCAAATAACTCACAGGCTGATCTGAGGATCCACACTGTTTAAGTACCCTGATTGTATTTTTGAAGAGAAATGGCAATAAGTTTAATATAAGCAGATGACATTTTTTTGCAGGCCACAATTACTTTCCATGCTAGGAATAAAGTGTCAGTGATGTTATTCTCAAAGACAAATCAAATTAACTTACCCAACAATGTTCTTTTTCAGTTTTACCGTGTAAAGGTTTAAATCTTTAACCTTTTATAACACAATTATGTCCAAATAATGAAAGATTTTAATCAATCATTTATGACTGATGGTTTAGAAACAATGAGGTCAAATATATTTTAGCATTTTTACGCTTTGTATGTTAACCCATTCCCTCATATTGATGCATTTTGATGCCTCTGTAAAAGTCACTTTGTGAAACCATTGTGATAAATAGGGCATTATTGCTCCTATAGGAGCAAATGCTCTATTTATCACAATGGTTTCAAACCACAAAATTCTAAAAACTTCCCTTTTCTCTAGTTAATGCTCCTTTTTGGTAGGTTTATTCAAAGAGGTTGGATCTAAAAATAGCCTATGAGGTAATGGGTTAATATGTTCAATAAGTGTGATTGGTTGAATATAAAAACTTGTGATTGGGCCATTAACCCTTTACCTGTTTTACTATTCATGTATGAAATAGTGACATCGTGAATATTTATGAGATGAATTTTTATGATGCCATAATTATATACATATGATTGTTTTGGTATTTAGGAGAAACTGAAGAGCCCGATGATGAGATCTGCTAAAAATAATTCATAAGCAAACAAAGTAGACACTGATCAGATGGGACTCCTATAGAAGTTGTGTGATCTGGGTTGTCTCTGTTTGCAAATACTTGGAAAAGCATTTATATGTAGTATACACATAGAGGGTTCATTCTTCAACTCGTCAGTGCCCACTCAGTGGTGACATGCAGTGTAGATCCAAATGAAATGCCATGTTACTCTAAAGTAACATCTGATTACAATTGATCCAAACTGTTGATGTTGTAATTATACAAAAAAAAATTAAAGAAAAGTTACAGGAAATTAAGAATTAGAGCCTTAGCGGATGGCGATATTGCTATATGAGGCAGTGAAAGTCTAGTTTACCCTTTCCCTCATACAAATACCTTTTTGCACCTTTAATTTGCAAACAGAGTGGACCAAGATGAGATAGCTTCTTACAGGAGCCGTTTGTTCAGGTCTGCTCTGAGAAGAGCCATTATAATTTCATAAGCAAACAGAGCAGACCCTGATCAGAAGGCTCCTACAGGAGCCATCTTATCTGGGTCTACTCTGTTTGCAAAGACATGAAAAAGCCTGTGTATGAGGGAAAGGATCAGAATAAGTATCACTCCCAACAGCCATTTCCACTCTACATTCCTTCTGACTATAGTATGGAACAACCTCAGTCATTGAAGCTATCCCCTAACCCTTTGTACATCTCGTACATTTTGTATGCAGTATTTGTTGTCTGCTTCATTCTTTCCATCTCTTCTTTTGAAAAGCTTGATCAAAATGTCAAACAGTCTGGATCCTGATTAGGTGTCAAGTTAACTCAAGTGGATACGAGCAGTTTGCAAAAGTTGTCACAGTTTTACCTGTGGTGTTGAAAGGGTTAATGGTGTTTATTGCAGTGTAATATAACACTATTATTCACTACCCTAGCCCATAGTTGTAACATAATATTCCACAGCTTTATTACACCGAGCTTTACAAAGCCCAGAAAAGCAGCCCAAAGACTTCTGTTTATAAAAATCTCAATTTGGACACTAAGCTTCGGACTAAAAGTGGTGCCATTGTACTGACTATGGTGTTAGAAGAGTAAGTTTGTTATTGTTTTTCCAGTTTTGCAGTTATGCTTATTAGATATGAATGCATGAGTTAATACAACCTACAGGGTACATGTATAGATCATTATTTGTTGTGAGTCTAACTTAAATGCTTTACTTCATGAATATTCATGTAAAAAAAATGCTTTACTTCATGAATATTCATGACATTGTGAATAGTAATCAACTGAATTGTTACAGTGGCATACTGAACAATGTATTAAAAGTCATATCTGTATTATGTCATGAGCAAACAGAGCAGACCCTGATCAGACGGATCCTATAGGAGCAAAAGCATTAAAATGTATATATATATGGGGTGAATTAGGTTAATTTTTTTTTACTCAAGGAAAACATAACATAAATGATGTCGTGTTTCATGGCATGTTATCTGAATACAAATGCATCTACATTTGTATAGGATCTGTCTTATCTGGGCCTACTCTGAAAAGGGGTTTATATGATTAAGGGTTTATTAACATAAATAAGAGAAATGAAGAATAATTGGTAGAATGGCATTTGGAATATAATATCATGTCAGGTTTTCTAAAGGGAGCAAATACAGTAAAATCCCTGTAAACCGGAATTCTAGTAGAAAAAAAAATAGATACCTTTATAGGCAGGTGGCTGCTTAATGCATCTAGTGAAAGTCATGCAGAAAGCTCCTAGAGGAGCTTTCTGCATGACTTCCACCCTGCATTAAGCTGATCTATACTAAACTTAACATCAGATAAAGAGGGGTTTTACTGTATACATAAAATATTAAAGATTTTACAGTGAATAATTTAAGTTGTGGTAAGAATACACTAGAGATGAGTTCAAAGATTATGTCAACACTGTTAGAACGTAGCAAATCTCTTGTATAAATACAGAAGCTTAATAGAGTGGACCAGCATTGTTGAGATTTGTCACCATTCTAATATTATATACCGGCAACTATGTGTAAATTGAATGTTTTCTGGTACTTTTTGCTGTTTCTTTTAACATGCTTTTGGATGGCTGAATATTCAATGCTGAGTGGTGCATAAGAGATTCAGTATGAGGGCTAATATTGTTGGAGGGTTTTGAATGACAAATAGTGTAAACCTTGATCATCAAGCTCCTAGAGGTTTACACTGTTTACAAAAATGCCAGTTCACTTGTTTCCTGCACTTAGAGGGTTAACTATCTTGCCATTATGCTAATTTTAAAGTTTGCCATTCATGCAATTTTGAAAGTTCAGTTAACCATTTCCTCCATAAGTACGCCTTTCTGCACCTCTGTAAAAGTCACTTTTTGAAACCATTGTGATAAATAGAGCATTAAATTTTGCTCCTGTGGAGCAGACTCTCTATTTATTACAACGGTTTTTATACTAAACAATTATAACATTTTCCTTTTCTGTAGAGTAAATGCTTCTTTTCGGTAGATTCATTGAAAGAGGTTGGGTCTTAAATAGCCTATGGAGTAATTTAGTGTTATTACCCATTCCCACTTAGGCTATTTTTAGATCCAACCTCTTCTTTGAAACCATTGTGATAAATAGAGCATTTGCTCCTATAGGAGCAAATGCTCTATTTATCACAATGGTTTCATAAAGTGACTTTTACAGAAGTGTCAAAAGGCGTCAATATGCGGGAATGGGTTAAAGGAGGTTCAGTATACCGTTATCATATTGTATTTTACCTATTAACTCTTATCATTTCTAAGCTGACCTGACTGGTATATATACAACCAGCTTGGATCCAGATGAAACGTAATTATACTTCAACTTACCAAGATCCAACCTGTTTGACTGCGACTGTCAATACATTCTGAAGAATTGGATGAAAGTAACATTTTTAACAGATCAGATTTTAGCAGTCTTTATTTTTTCAGCATGAGAAAGATTCATGGACTGTGACAAAAACAATCATCCGCTCTTAAGCTGTTATCTTTCATTATAGAGCTGTTGTTGGTGTTCAATATTCAAACAGCCGTCTTAAAGAAAGACGTAAGAAACAATGAAGATGTAGTTATTGCTTGGCTAGTCAGCTGAAATAAAAACATCTTTATGAAGGATTTACCAGAGGCATAGATCATATGGATGAGCTGCAGGAGAATATATAATGTGCTGAGATGTAGATAAAGGGGAATATTGAAATACTAAAATTGTCAGTTCTCCACCAAATTCTATGTTGTGACAACTCTTTAGAATTGTCTCTCTTTGAGATGATTCTGAAGAGATATCAAAGCATAAGGTTTGATGGAGAATAAAGGAGCTGTTCCTTGAACATGTTTTAATTTATCCATCATATCATTCTGGGCCTCTGATTCATAATTAGTTGTCTTGGTCTTCTCTGTTTGCAAAGGTGATAAAAGGCTTATTTATGGAGTAAAGACTTAACCATTCCCTCGTATTAACACCTTTTGATGCCTCTGAAAAAGTCACTTTTTGAAACTATTGTGATAAATAGAGCATTTGCTCCAATAGGAGCAAATGCTCTATTTATCACAATGGTTTCAAGCTACAGAATTCTGAATTTTTTTTCTCTAGTTAATGCTCCTTTTCGGTAGATTTAGTCAAAGAGGTGGTATCTAAAAATAGCCTGTGAGGAAACTGGTTAAACATGATGATGGACTGTTCCATTTTGAAATTCAGCATTCACAGGATGGGTAATTTTTGCCAATCCTTTTGTCTAGCATACTAAGTCTTATAATGGCCATTAGGGGAAGTAGGTATTATGGAATTGAAATCCTGTCCAGTAATTGAGCAGAGAGGTAGATAATGCAATTCTCCAATTAAGATTGATTGTGTCGGCACTAATTTGGATGTCCAACAAGATGCTTTGCCCAGTTAATGAAGTTGACATTTTACTTTGGTTACTTTTATGCCCTGCAATGAAACTGGAGCGGGAGTTTTTGCCTTAATGATGTCAGTTACATGTATACAGTAAAACCCCTCTTATGCAACAGTTTTCTGCTTTATGAATAAACATGGTGTATTTAACCCTTTCTCTGTTCTGTATTCCTGTGAGAAATAATGACATCATGAATATTTATTAGCTGAATTTTTATAATGTAAATTTTAAATTACTATTAGGAGCCATCTGATCTGGGTCTACTCTGTTTGCAAATGTATGAAAAGGCGTTTATATGAAGGAAAGGTTAAAAGCAGATGGTTGCTTTAGCCATCTGATCAGGGTCCACTCCATTTGCTTATGTCAATTAACAGTTTCTACCAATGTGAATGCAAACAGAACAGACCAAGAACAGACAGCTCCTATAGGAGCCATCTGATCAGGGTTTGCTTATAATATAATATAGATATGATTCTACACTTTATGCAATGGCCAAAACATCCTGTGTCCATTTGCTATTATAACATTTAATCTAATTAAATTTAATATTCCTGACATCAGTATTTCTTACAGAAATATTCATGGAGTAAAAAGACCAGGAATTTAAGACTTTCAATGAATAGTCACTAATGCAGGTCCGTTAAAGTACTGACTAGTTTACTTTATGGTAAACTGTACTTTGCATAGACCTTGGTTTACAGTGTTCTCATTAGGATTGAATTTTACCGAGTCCCTGGGACCCAGGGCATCAGCAAAAGTTGCGTCCCAAGCAAATACAACTGAGTCCCAGATAATTTCACTCCTGCTTTTGTAATGGAGATTTTTTGCACCATTAAATGTAAAGGGGTAAAACTATTGAAGACTTACACTGATGTATCATTTAACATCAAAAAGATAAGTGTTACAAGCACTGTATAATAAGGTTTTTCTTGATGCTTTGATTTGAAGTGCACGACGACAAGCATAGTGAACTGAGTTGAGCATCACTGTATCCGCTGGTACGTAAAAGCGGTTTTCACCTCATTTTCAGTGCATACAAAGCATCACATGGTAATTCTATTGGTTTCAGGGCTAACATCATTTACTTACAAGTCTTTAAACTCTCGATCTTGCACCCATAATGCTTTAAAGTTCCTGGCGTGTTCCACTTTTTACTAGCAGGCGCCATCTTTTTTCAGCACCCAAATGTCATTACTACGCGACAGAACGGTTCTCGTAGAATTACATAATATTAGATGCTGACACTAGGGTGGAAATCATAACCAGTCAATGCAGGTGCCCTCCTACGTACCTGGAATAACCCAGGACTCGATATTAATAGATGCTTTGCAATTTCGGAAAAAAATGTCAAGAAAACTGAGTGAGATTCACTTTGTTTATTGATCCGGATTGATGTAAGACTGAGTTTCAGTTGTTAATTTACCTGGATTCATATAAATCGGTAAAATTTTGATCATTGATCTTGCGTCCCATGGACGCAACATACTTGACTATTTTGCGTTCCAACGATTTTCGGTGCGTATTTAGATATGATTACGACGTAAATGGGAACACTGGTTTAGTAAAATGTCTCCATGACATTCAATATTCAAGGGTATGATTAAGTTTTGTTCTGTCTGCACTGTTACATCTTGTATTGATTGAAACAAAAATATTTCAAATCAGATGCAAAAAGATGTTTTATATTATTTGAAATTAGCATTGATATTGACATCAAAGCTTGGCCTTGTATGCTCTTTTCAGGGATTATGTTTAGATTTCCTGTATTGCTGGTACAATACTACTAGTATGCATGGTGATACAACAGAAAAATGTCAAAGAGGGTCTGCTTTGATATGGTGCAGAATCTGATCATTATACTTATAATCTTCAGAGCCTTTCTTGTCCATTTGAGATTTAACCATATTTACAATAATTCCATGTAATACAGACTTTGAACATTTCATTTTGCAGTTCAGTAACAAGATCAATGGTTGGCTACTTTTGGCTTTGTTTCTTTTCATATATACGGTATGTGCTACCCTGGAAGATGTGACAAGTTGAAGTAAAGTTTAATGTTTGTACAGCCAGTATGTTTAAAAGACAGTAAATCTCGGATATACTGTCAAAGGCATACCCACAGGCCAAGTAACATTGATACACTGTATGTCCAGATCAGATGATGTCTTGATGTAATTTTGAGGCATTTATCAATTTATGAGATGATTAAATTTTATTGCAGGTATATAACATTGTACTCGGATAAAGCAAAACTTCTCACAAAAACTGTACATTGGCCTTTAAAGATGGTTCAAGTTGTTGGTTCAGATGACTAGTCTTGCATGTGTAGGGTTAATAATCTGTCTGACCTCCCAATGACAATGGCTGATAGTATGACTGGGCTTGGTATTTGAATGGTCTTTTCTAATGTTGAAAGCAAGTCCTCGAAAAGTAAATTATATTTGATGGGTAACTTGGTGTCCACCATCCCACCCTATCAACCTCCATCATGCTTTGGAAGTATTTGTTTAGTTTGTGAACAGATCTAATCAGATGAGACGGTGTTTAAAGCCATATATCAAACCATCTTGACAATCTGTGCTTTGTTAAAAGAAATTGAATTAAAATCCATCTCATGGATGGAGACAGTGAACAATATTGTTACAGTAGACAACTGATAAGCATGATAAAAGTTAGCTGGTCTCTACTATGAGTTCATGGCTGACCTGGAACCAGTCATGGGTTGCTTTAGTGAACAGTAAGATGGATACACTTAGGTCATATGCTAACCCTTTCCCTGTTCTACATTTAGTCCAAATTTCAAAACCTACTGAATATTCATTGACAAAATAGTCCTGATGAAATGATTATGGAAGGTGGAAAATTGTAGCCATGGAAGGTGGAAAATTGTAGCCATTTGGAAACTAAAGAAACAGATCTTTCAATTTCCATTAGCTAAAAGAGCAGACCCTGATCAGATGGCTCCTATAGTAGCCATCTGATCTGGGTCTTCTCTGTTTGCAGATGTGTCAAAACTCGTTTATATGAAAATACTTGATTTAATTTAGTGGCCGTTATAGAGAGGTTTTACTGTAATAAGTTGCTTACTTTATGACAAATGCAGATTACTCAAGACATAGATTTGTAAAACTAATAAGTTGCTAAATTTGTAAGAAATGCCTGTCTCAACTGTTCTATGGTCCAAATACCATTTGTGACTGTCTGTCAAAATCCCATTTTATTCTGAAAGGTAATATAGTGTTTCCTTTGAATTAAGAGTAAACCCAGTTATTTGCGTAAAGATTGTGTCTTTTTTAATAGAACAAGAAATTTGAAATTCTGTGAGTGGTATTTTCTTGCGGGAAATGAGCTGCTTGCTTGACACACTCACATGAATAGTTTTACCTTTTACCTCATAAGGATGTCTTTCAAAGACAAATCCAGATCTGATGGCTTCTGTAGCTGTCAGATCAGACTCTGCTCAGTTTTCTTATGAATTAACCCATTACTTCATAGGCTATTTTTAGATACAACTTCTTGGGAAAAAAATCTACCGAAAAGGAGCATTAATTAACTGGAGAAAAGAAAAATGTTTAGAATTTTGTAGTTTGAAACCATTGTGATAACTAGAGCATTTTGCTCCTATAGGAGCACCTTATGCTCTATTTATCACAATGGTTTCACAAAGTGACTATTACAGTCGTCAAAAGTCGTCAATATGAGGGAATGAGCTAATAATAGATCTATCTGATTCTACAAAAACACCCATGTCCATCCTGCACTTAGAAAACTATAGTAAATTGATGATCGATATTCATACAGTTATTCCTTACATGAATATTCATCAAGTAAAGAGTTGAGACTGAAAATACATGGTCCCAGATTGCCACACTTGGTTTGATATTCCTTTTGTACACATTATCCCAAGTTCCCTCATATTAACACCTTTTGACGCTTTTGTAAAAGTCACCTTTTGAAACCATTGTGATAAATAGAGCATTTGCTCCTATAATAATGGAGCAAAATTAATGCTCATCACAATGGTTTCAAAGCTACACAATTCTAAAGTTTTACTTTTCTCTAATAAATGTTCCTTTTCGGTAGATCTATTCAAAGAGGTTGGGTCTTAAAATATCATATGAGGTAATGGGTTATAACAGTTATATATACATCCTTGAAATATTTAGTTGACTCATGATTACACTTGATATTCCCTTGCTAGAAAATAAACTGCATGTCTCCTTTTTCATACTGAAGATTTTTAATATCATATTACTGTAATTCTCTTCTTGAAATAAGGTTTTAAATTGCTGGCTTGCCCCATCTTATATCTCCTTGCTAGAAACTGCGTGACTTGCTATACTGCAAGAATATTTATCAAAGAAATAATGACATCATGAATGTTAATTAATTGATTTTTTATAATGGCATTTGAACACTGGATGTTTTGACTTTGACAGACAGCAATTGTAAAATCAGTCTATATAATTTTGTTAGCATATTAGACCCTGATAAGGTGGTTCCCTCTAAGGTCGAGCCATTTGGTCTTGCTTTATTCTGTTTGCAAAGGAGTGATCAAAAGGCATTTCTATCAGGCTATTAGGGATAATAGCTGGTTGACTTCCATATTTGATATTGTCTTGCTGGAGACAAACATCCATCAAAGGACGTTTAAAGTTTCTTACAAAGCTTATGATCAGGAAACATTTCTATGTTGCCATAGCTTGGGAGTCCGGCTGTGTTTGTAATCATCATTATCCTGGAAGTAGACTTGGGCAGGCCGGAATACTTACTAACCCTTTGAATGCAGAAGTTTTAAAGTGGAATGGTCCATCATTGATTAACAATATGAGTCTACTCATTATGAAAGGGTTAATTTGTGAGAGGATATTGAATGACAAACAGTGTAGACCCTGATCAGAGAGCTCCTGCATATAGGAGCCTTCTGATCTGGGTCACTACACCATTTGCAAATGTCAGTATATATGCACAATTGTCCTGCATTCAAATGGCTAAGCATACAATGTGTACTTGATTTTCAAAGTTAAGAATGATCCATCATTGATAACCAGTGGAGTCCATCTAGTGCAAAAGGGTATACTGGTATGAAAAGATTTTGGAATAGGAAACAATGTCTACTGATCAGAGGGTTCCTCTAGGAGGCCTCATATTGAAATCCAGGTCTACACACTGTTTGCAATGGTCAGTTTAACTCTTTCCCTGTTCTATGTTTATTTTAATTTTCAATACCTACTGAATATTCATGGACAAAATAGTTATAATGTAATATGCAAGGTGGAATATTGTAGCCATTTTAGAAAGTAAAGAAACAGATCTATCAAATAACAATAGCAAACAGAGTAGACCCTGATCCTCTAGGAGCCGTCTGATCTGGGTCTACCCTGTTTGCAAATGCATGAAAACACGTTTATATGAGGGAAAGGGTTAAATCATTTACTGCTTAAAAGGTTAAAGGCACCATGTATTGTAAATTCTTGTACAGAATCTTACCTGTTTTAATTTTGAAAGTGAGCATTTGCTTTCAGAAATGCAGTGTATTATTAGAATTTCAGTCAGTGAACGTCTTGACATAGTATCATGTTACCTTTAGCCTTTTCCTCCATAAATACGCCTTTCTACGCCTCTGTAATAATCACCTGTTGAAACTATTGTAATAAATAGAGCATTTGCTTCTATAGGAGCAAATGCTCTATTTATCACAATGGTTTTAAACTACAATATTCTAAAAAAAAATCCTTTTCTCTAGTTAATACTCCTTTTCAGTAGATTTATTCAAAGTGGTTGGATCTAAGAATAGCCTATGAGGGAAAGGGTTAAGCCTTCTGGTGGAGAAATGATGATTTTAGTATTTGAATGCACCCCTTTATCAATGGCTCTGGTAGTCTAGACACTGAGTCTGAGTATAGTATCAATGGCTCTGGTAGTCTAAACATCAGGTTTGTTGGAGAAATGATGTATTGGAATACATCCCTTTATCTGTGATTCTGGTAGCCAAAACATATGGATTAGTAGAGAAATGACAATTTTAGAAAAAATGATTATGCCCATTTATCTATGACTTTGTTAGTGTAAACAAAATCTGGGTTTGTTGGTGAAATGATGATTTTAGTGCTTGATTATGCCCCTTTATCTATGCATAGGGTTTAGTGGTGAAATGATGATATTAGTGTTTGACTATGTCTCTTTTATTATGACTTTGGTAGTGTGAACATAGGGTTCGGTGATGAATTGATGATATTTAGTGTTTCACTATAATGTCTCTTAAGTCTTTATCTATGACTTTTGTAATCTGAACATAGGGTTTGGTGGTGATTCAAGTGTTTGATTATGCCCCTTTATCTATGGCTTTGGTAGTCTAAACATAGGGTTTGGTGGCAAAATGATATTAGTGTTTGATTATGCCCCTTGATCTATGGCGCTTTGGTACTGTAAACATAGGGTTTGGTGGTGAAATGATGATTTTATTGTTTGACTATGTCTCTTTATGTATTGTTTCACTCTAGGTCTTTTTATGGACTATTTGGACCCTGAAAAAGTGCAGCAATTTTTTAGATCTTCAGTAGGTTACTTTTTATAGCAGACAACGTGTATTGCCTGGACATTTATCAAAGAGACCAAGTGTCAAATACTCTGCCGACATAACTGAAGTGCTATTTACTTACCTTATCTGTTGATTGTTTCATTCAATACACCCCTGGCAGGTTATTAATAACATTTCGGCTGTATGTATGAATTGTAAACAGGTCAAAACAATGTCGGACCCAAATAATCCATGTGTAATAGCCCCACCCACATCTTTACATTTGAAATAACTTGTTACACTTTGTAACATTTGCTAATTAGGTCATCTGCCCCCAAGTTGCTTGCAGTTCGGTGAATTAGAGATGATTTTTTTGCATATAACAAAAATTGAAACCATCTCGGATTGGATTTTAAATTATAACTGAAGTTTGCACTTAATTTTGATCTTCATAGGTTGAAGATTTTGCCCTTAATGTAGCGCAAGGAGATAATGTGTAGGTCACCGATAGTAAAATGGAATGCAGATTAAAGCCTGATTGTTCTAAGTGGAATGGTCATCATTGTTTAACAGCAATAGTCCATTCAGTATTGAAAGATTAAGTTTGTGAGACGATTTTGAATGACACACAGCACATACCCAGGTGATGGCTGATCATAGGGCTCCACCAGAAGTCATCTGAGCAGGGTTTACACTGTTTGCCAAACTAGTTAACTTTCTTGACCTGTATTTAAAGGGTTCAGTTGGACTTTGGTCTAAATATATGAACAACATACAGTGGATTGTGTAAAAATTGTTCCTGGATTCCCAAAGAATGGTGAATAACTGTTTTAACCCTTTCCTCCATAGGCTATTTTTAGACCCATCCTCTTTGGATTAATCTACTGAAAAGGAGTGTTAACAAGAGAAAAGGAAAATTTTGGAATTTTGTAGTTTTGAAATCATTGTGATAAATTGTTCCAAAATGTGACTATTACAGATCTAGAAACGTAGAAAGGCGTATTTTTATGGTGGAAAGGGTTAAAACTTGTTACGAATGGGAGTTGGTGCAGATATTCTTTCGGCCAGATAAGGGTTAACAGGCAATGGTCATAGTCTGGTCATGTCTAAAAGCCTTTACATGTTAACCACGGTACAGTTGTCATGTCCATGTCTAGAACACTGTCTAACAATTTCACTACTGGTATGGACATAAATGAAATCGATATATATATGACCAAAAAATTGAAAACCCAGTTTTTCCGCCCCTTTAACTCTTTGCACGCTAGCGGCGAAACTGTGATTACCTATGCATGCAAACAGTTTGGATCCAGATGAGACACCGCATAATGCGGCATCTCATCAGGATCCAAACTGTTTGTCATCTTGAACATATTTTTGCAAAAAAATGAGAGAAAAATTATTTTAAGAATTGAAGCAGATGGCAGTGTTGCAGACGAGAAATTACTTAGCGGGCAAAGAGTTAATAAATGTGAATGTGTTGAAAGTTTTAAACATTTGCAAACAGGTTTGATCTAGATCATATGAGACACAGGAAAGCTTCATCAGAATGCAAGGTTGCAAAACTGCACTGTATTGATACTGATCATTTTCTTGAAAAGAAATGTTATAAAATGTACTGTAAGTGCTCCTTTTCAGTAGATGTATTCAAAGGAGTTGGGTCTAAAAATAGCCAATGAAGGAATGGGTTAAGGAAAAATTGTTTAAAGGTTTATATTCTCAAGTATCACATCAACTCTTTGAAAACATCTTTAATAACATGAACTTTTCAGTTGCTATCCAAATGCTGAAAAACAAAAAATGTGCAGAGCGACAGAGACCGGTAAAGATCATGTATTCAAATACTAAAATTGTCATTTCTCCACCAAACCCTAAATTGTGATCACTGCGTAGCATCGTCTCTTTGAGATGATTAGAGTGGTCACAACATAGGGTTTGTTGATCAGATCAACTTGTACATTATTTCATTAGCAAATAGCAGACACTGATCAGATCAGTCTGGTTCTGTGTCTGCTCTGTTTGGAAAGGCACTAAATTGTGTATATATGGAGTAAAGGGTTAACCCTTTCCCTTACACAAATGCATTTTCACGCATTTGCAAACAGAGTAGACCCAGATCAGACGAATATATGAAGGAGAGGTTTAATTAACCCTTTCCCTCATATAAACATGTTTTCACACATTTTCAAACAGAGTAGACCCAAATCAGACGGCTCCTAGAGTAGCCGTCTGATCAGGGTCTGCTCTGTTTGCTACTGGAATTTGATAGATCTGTTTCTTTACTTTCTAAAATGGCTACGATGTTCCACTTTCCATATTTCTTTATAATTATTTTGACCCTGAATATTCAGTACCTATTGAAATCTGGCCTAAATATAGAACAGGGAAAGGTTTAAAATAAATATATATTATTCTGTTAAACACAGATAAATATCTGACATCGGTAAGATACTGTAACTCTGCGGTGTCATACACAATGGCTGACAGCTAAGGCCCCAGGGCTGTGTTAAGTTTTGAAATTAAAATCTGGTATCCCGAACTTAAAGTGTGTCACACTCTTAAAACAGTAAATAATCGGGATATGTATCACATACTCAAGCCTTCAACATATTTATCTCACTTGCAATCTAGATAGTTTTATGATAAAATGTTACCTGACAATCTGATGTACCTACCGTAATTCAATTATCGAGCAGTGAATATTTTAGGGTCGTGAGTTTTCATGAATATTTGACATTTTTTCTTTCACCTGACTAAAGGAAACACTTGCTAATACTATGCAGTAAAACCTTTCTAAACTGGGTGTTAAAATAAGCATAAATACCAGTCTTATAGACAGGTGGCAGCTTAATGCAGGGTGAAAGTCCTCTAGGAGCTTTCTGCATGACTTTCACCCTGCATTAAGCAGCCACCTCCCTTAAAGTATCTAAATTCTTCTCTAAAGTAACTAGAATTCCAGTTTAGAGAGGTTTTAATGCAGATTATAATGTTGCATTCAACACACAAATTTACTGGTGTGTGTGACAGTGAATACGATTACACAAGGCATCTAAGATTTATTACCACAGTCTGTGATATATGTTTTGAATTTTTGAAATATTTGAGGTATTTACAGTTCTTGATGCAACCAGGTTCAGTACATGGGAGTGCTCTAACACACACACACACACACAACACTCCTCTCTCCCACTTAACCCTTTCTCCTTTTCTACGTTTATTCCAAATTTCAATACCTACTGAATCGTCATTAACAAAATAGTTATAAAGAAATATGGAAGGTGGAACATTGTAGACATTTTAGAAAGCAAAGAAACAGAGGTGCCAAATTCTATTAGCAAACAGAGCAGACCCTGATCAGACGGCTCCTTTAGGAGCTGTCTGATCTGGGTCTACTCTGTTTGCAAATGCGTGAAAACACGTTTATATGAGGGAAAGGGTTAAAGAGCTTTTTAGTTGTTACTAATCCTTTACCTCATCAGGGTCTGCTCTGGTTGATTAAGGAATTATGTAGGTGTGATTTACTTTTCTGCCATAGTCAAAATTCGCTTGCTTTAATTCCATTGTCAATATTCACTAAATTTATCAATATTTGTACATTCATTATTTCATACAATGTAATTTTATGACCACTATTCTTCAGATATCAGGTTAACCCTTAACCTGTTCCATATAATTATTGTCATGTACGAAAACTGTAGAATCAGATCTAATTATCATGCCAGAAGCGAACATAGCAGACCCCGCTGATCAGATGGTTCTATAGGAGGTGTCTGATCTGGGTCTGCTCTGTTTGCAAAAGCGTGAACATACATATATATGAAGGAAAGGGTTAGTTATAAATGCTTTTAGATGTCATGGAGTGTTTTGATAAGAATTAATAATATATTCATGCAAGCCTCTTAACCCTTTATGGACCATAAATACGCCTTTCTACGCCTCTGTAATATAACCACTTCTTGAAACCATTGTGATAAATAGAGCATTTGCTCCTATAGGAGCAAATGCTCTATTTATCACAATGGTTTCAAACCGCAAAATTCTAAAGTTTTACTTTTCTCTAGTAAATGCTCCTTTTGGGTAGATACATTCAAAGAGGATGGGTCTAAAAATAGCCTATGCGGAATGGGTTAAATTTCACATGACGTCGGCGGGTGCAAAGTATCCATCCTGGTAAGTTTGGATCCAGATGAGATGCCAAGTCAGACAGTCCAATATTATTTGTCTGACATGTAATGTAAAGAAATACATAGATCTACTACAGCACCGAAACAGAAAACAACATTAATCATTTAAATTTGCTATCGGTAATATTGAAAGTCTGTACTGTTATTCAGAAATTTATTTCATGGGCCATTTGGATGATTTTTCACCGAGTTAATATGACCCCTCGATTATTGAGAGACAAGGGATTGTGTGGAGGCATAGATCACATTCAGAAGTAGTTGTAGACTAGTTTAACCCTTTCCCTCGTATAAATACTTATTCATGCTATTGCAAAAATGGTAGACCCAGATCAGATTGCTTGTGTAAATCAGCTGTCTGCTCTGCTCTTTTTGCTTATGAAATTATAATAGATCTGACTCTACATGTACTTTCACCCAATACCAAAAACAGAAAAATTCTGTGTACATAATTATGTCATAAAATTCAGGTTATAGATATTCAAGATTTCATTATTTCTTACATTAACCCATAGCCTGCCAGTCACGACTATTGTTGCATTTGCAAACAGTGTTGACCCAGATGAGAGAGCTCCTGCAGGAGCTCTCTCATCTGGGTCTGCACTGTTTGCCATGGAAAATCCACGCCTGCATGCTCTATCCTTTTGCCTAGGAAATCATTTCAATATAACCCTGTATATTTTTGTAAAGATTTTCCTAATTAATATTCATAGAGGGTAGAATGATAAAAAAAATATGTGGCAAGCTATTAGGGTTAATATTCAATGAGGAAAGTGTTAATGTGCTGGACTTTCCAAACTGCTGACTGGCGTTTTATGTATGATTTAATAACATTTTAACACTGCATGAGCCTGATTAAGTGTAACTTTTGGTTACGACATTTTCAACCAAGTTACGGCCCTTGGACTTTGATATTTTTATCCTTCTGCTAATATATATATGTCCCAATATATTCAGACATTTCACATATTGAAGTGTTTGCAGATATTGAGCTTACTTTGCAGTTTTAAGGTTATCAAAAATTTATAACCTTAAGTCATAAAAAACGAAACTTGATATTTTTTACTGACTTGGGTGTTTACTGTTTACTCCATGAATATTCATGTAAGAAATTAATGATACATGTACATTATTAGCAAGATTTTTATTATGACATCTAAACACAGAAATGCTTATCATCATGGCAGACACGGTAGAATCAGATCAGTATTATTTCATAGGCAAACAGAGTAGACCCTCATCAGATGGCTCCTACATGAGCCATCTGATCTGGGTCTACTCTGTTTGCAAAGGCATCAAAAGGCGGATATATGGAATGAAGCATGCCCCAGATACCACGGCTAGTCACTTGGGTTCCATCCATCTTAACATGGAATGGTTTATGATGAGTATGGCTGGGATGGCCATAATTTTGTCTGAAGGGCTGGCAGACACTATTAATAAAATTTCAAGCTATCAGGATTGACAAATTGGTAGTTTATGCAGTTTTTTGGCCATATATTGTATACATATTGTTGGTGAGATTGGAAGAGTTTGATCATCTACTGGCTCTAAAGTATTGCAGACTGAGTCCATTTGTTTCCTTAACCCTTATTCCATAAATATGACTGGATACCAGGACCTACGCCTTTGCAATCAGAGAAGCCATTTGATCAGGGTCTGTTCTGTTTCCTTATGCGTTCATGTGTTGAATTATTAATCTCATTAATATTCATGATGCTATAATATTTCTTATATGAATTTTATGGAATAAAGGGGGAAAAACACTTAACCCTATCCTCCATAAGTTCGCCTTTCTACGCCTCTGTAAAAGTCACTTTATGAAACCATTGTGATAAATAGAGCATTTGCTCCAATAGGAGCAAATGCTCTATTTATCACAATGGTTTCAAACTACAAAATTCTAAAAAAAATCGTTTTCTCTAGTTAATGCTCCTTTTTGGTAGATTTATTCGAAGTGGTTGGGTCTAAAAATAGCCTAATGGAGGAAAGGGTTAAATGCAGTCTCTACTGGCTGAATTGGTCAAGTTACCTATGCAAACATATTGTATCCTGATGATAAGCCACTACAAGTAATCCAGCCTCTGATCAAGATCCATTGCTTTTTGACATTTTGTGCAAAATGTTAATAAAACATTTGTTGCTGTAGACCTCATCTCCCACCCAGAATCTGCGAATGTATGGCTGTACAGTAGCTTTGTAATTACAGTTTAAGTTGCATAACTCGAACTTCAAGGGACCATACAAATTTGTTCGAGATATCAGTAGTTCGAGTCGTCCGATTTCTAATCCAAACAATTTGTCAAGGCCACAGTTTAATAAAGGTCTAAAGTAATGTTGAAAGCTCCTGTTGGAGCTTTTAGCATTACTTTCGATCTGTATTAAACTGTCACATGTGTTTCTAGATTTATGTAGCGATACATTTTAGAACAATTCTGTATTCCAAGGACTGAACTTTTTGTTCGAGTCATCCCGAAGTTCGAGTCATCAGAGTTCGAGATATCGAAGTTCAACTGTATAACTATGCAACGTGATTTTCTGTAGTTGTGAAGTACCATAAGTACCGTATATAATTCAGACAAACAAACCTAGGAAATAAGTGCAGACGCAGATCACTGTTTTCTATGTGTCAACTGTCTATGTTTCCTCATGAAATAAATTTATAGGTCTGATATTGCAATTTTTGCCATGGCCAAAAATGTTCTTCTGCACAATATCCATTATAAAAATTAAGCAAATAAATGTTCATTAATTTATTTCTTACATGAATATTCATAGAGTGGAGGATTAATTTGTCATCTACTTAACCCATTCCCTCATATTGACGCCTTTTGACGCCCCTGCAAAAGTCACGTGTTGAAACCATTGTGTAAAATAGAGCAAAAAGTTTGCTCCTATAGGAGAAAATGCTCTATTTATCATAAAGGTTTCAAACTAAAAAATTACAAAGAACTTTTTCTTCCATTTCAAAGTTTCAAACACTGAATTCCTTGACTTCTTATCTGAATGTCCAACATATTTGCCATTGGTCATGTATCAGAAATTAACACATAAAGCATGATGTTAACCTTAACCCATATTCCAACGAAGTGGATTGGCCCATTTATGTCTTACTACAGAGTCCATTCAGTATATATGAAAGGGTCTAATGAAATTGTGCTACATGTATAGGACTTTGAATGGCAAACAGTGCAGACCCTGATCAAAGGGCTGCTCTAAGGAGCCCTCTAATCTGTTTCTTTACTGTTTGCAGATGTCCTGCATTCATCTAGTGTTAAGGCCTTGTAACAGGTTAGGTGAAGATTCATGGCTGCAGCCCATGCATGATGACTTGCTTGTAACTGTCATGCTGACCATAAAACCCCTGTAAATGACCATGTTACTGACCTCCATGGATCTAATGAACTCTTTGTGTCATTTGTAGCCTTGTTAAAGCACTGATGTAGTACAAATTACTTTGGAGACAGTGACCATAGACTGTCCAACCAGCACTTAGCTATTCACCTGCCTTAAGATGCAGATCGAATGAGGCTTCTTGATAATGGTTGCTTAACCCTTTCCTGCTTAGGCTGTTTTTAGACCCAACCTCTGAATAAATCTACCCAAAAGGAGCATTTACTAGAGAAAAGTCACAGATTGCCGAAAGCATATCCAGGGTAGCCATTGTTTCCGAGAGTTTGCAGTTTGTACTTATTAGACTCTAATGAGTGCCATTACGGTCAGGGATAAAGGGTCTTAATTATTGCATTGCAAAACTCCTCGGATCTGGGTACGCACTGTTTGCAAGTGCTTGTTCACTTGTTTCGAATATTTGTAGGATTGATTTACTTAATGTTGCAATCCTTTAGAGTACATGAGACTTTGAAAGCTTCAGTTTTAAATGTTCACTATTAACCCTTTCCCTGTTCTATATTTATTCCAAATTTCAATACCTACTAAATATTCATGGAGAAAATAGTTATAATGAAACATGGAAGGTGGAACATTGTAGCCATTTTAGAAAGAAAAGAAACAGATCTTTCAAATTCCACTAGCAAACAGAGTAGACCCTGATCAGACGGCTCCTCTAGGAGCCGTCTGATCTGGGTCTACTCTGTTTGCAAATGCGTGAAAACACGTTTATATGAGGGAAAGGGTTAAATTTTCTGCACTGACCTGAAGTAATGATGTCTATTTTAAATATATTTACTGTCTCCTGGACATTTTCGTAGAGACATATTTCGAATTCATAAATGAATAAGGAAATTGATTTTAAAAGCCTCAAGAAAGTCCGAAATCTGTTCTCTGCCTACAATAGTGTCAACCCTTTGAATATGTGGAATGATTACACTGCCTTTTTACAGACAGTGTATTGCCAGATCAGAGGGCTTTTAGACTGGAATCTTTTGATCAGTGTCTACACATTTCTCATTCAAAATCCTCTAGCAGCCATTCATTCTGAACAGGAGGTTAATTATTATTAAGTTTAAGACTGATTGACCATTCCACTTTGAAAAATTAGTATTCAAAGGGTTAATAGGGCTTCAATGGCCCCTTTTGATACCAATCATTCCAGATAAAACCATTAGTAGTAACCCATCCAGATAAGTCCATTATTACTGAATAGGTAAACTGCAGATAAAGGATTTTAAATGGGACACACCACAGTTTCTAATCCAAAAACTTCAGTAGCCATCTAATCTGGGTCTACACTCTTTGCTAATCACATTTGTCTCATTTTTCCGAGCTCAAAGGTTTGTTGAATACCTGTGATCAGGTATTGTGATAACGAAAACTGTAAAGTGGGCTGCACTATTGACATTGTGAAGTAGCCCGATATATTTGGAATGTTGTACTCCCTATTATCAGGTGCGTAACGCTCCAGTGAAAATAGATGGCTATCAAATTCATCATTTTTAACCCTTTCAACACCGATTTTTCAAATGGACTATTCCAAAATTTAAAGCCATATACTTAATGTGAATATTCAGGGTTATTCAAGAAAAACTAACTTGACAAACAGTGTTGACCCAGGTGAGTGGGCTCCTAGAAGCCCTCTCATCTGGGCAGGTCTACATTGTTTGCAAATGACATTAATGATGTGTGTTCTACATTGAAAGGGTTAAAATATCTCTACCTGTGGTAAATAGACTTAAAGTAGTTGGGTTTTGGTGGTAAATATGGTCTTTTTTCTGTTATACTGTTTAGCTGTGATAGTTATGTTTACAGTGATAATAAATAAGTGTCATTGACATATTCATTGGTAATGAAGTGGACCCGAGCTGTCAGGTGTTAATTTTCCAGCATTAATTATGATTGTGGGCTATTTTTTTTTATCCAAATTTGATTTTGCATGTACCACCTACATGTATGTGCCCTAGTAATAATTGTAAATACTAGAAGAGGTGATATATAATTATGTGTGCAAAGCTTTTCCTTGAATAAGAATAACCCTTTCCTTCATATAAATACTTTTTCACATATTTGAAAACAGAGTAGACCCAGATCAGAGAGTTGGTCCATCCTTATAAAACTTTCAGTTGAGTCTGTGTTCGTTCTCAAGTTTTTGATTGGTCAGATTTGAGCCTCTGGCTCAAATCTGACCAATCAAAAGCTTGAGAACTCAAATCTGACCAATCAAAAGCTTGAGAACGAAACTCAGACTCAACTAAAAGCTTGATAAGCATGGACCCAGATCTGATAAGAGTCTGTTCCGTTTACTTTTGACATGATATAGATCTGATGCTATATTGTTTTGTCAAAGCAATAAAAGTTAGAATTTAGGTGATTCCTGACCACTAAGGTTGATCCATCACAAGTTCTCAAATTGCCAGAACGATGAATGTGCATACTCAGATACTAAAATTGCCATTTCTCCTCCAAAACCTGTGTTGTGTCCACACTTTGGCATCTCTTGGAGACGAAGTCAAAGAGTGACCAATCAAAACATAAGAGTTTGGTGGAGAAATAAAGGAGCTATTCAGAGCTCCAGATAAGATGCGTAAATCAAAACATGTTCAAGAATAACTCCTTTATTTCTCAACCATACACTATACTGTGACCACTCTTTAGAATCGTCTCTTCGAGACGATTCTAAAGAGTGGTCACAGTATAGGGTTTGGTGGAGAAATGACGATTTTAGTATTTGGGTACGCATCGTTATCTGTAGCTCTGGCTATTCTTGAAAATGTTTCAGTTTTCGCATCATATCTGGGCCTCTGCATTAATGATTTCACGATATTATTAATCCTGAGGGAAACTTGTTTATGACAAAGTAAACCAAGTCATTAATGCTCCCCCTTAGAGAATACCAATGGTGGTGATCAGACAGTGTCATACTGACTGCCATACTGACCGTGATGACCAGGTCATTGTATCACATTGATTTTGTCCACCTACAGAGTACTTGAGTGGCAGACTGGCTCTTATTTGGATCTGAACATTCATAATACATGTATAATTATTATGTCCCATATTATTCTTGTGTAGACCTACATATCCATGAGTTTGTTATCCATATTTTGAGAGAATTAACTCCTAATTCCTCCATAAATACGCCTTTCTACGCCTCTGTAAAAGTCACTTTATGAAACCATTGTGATAAATAGAGCATTTGCTCTTATAGGAGCAAATGCTCTATTTATCACAATGGTTTCAAACTACAAAATTCTAAAAAAAATATATTTTCTCTAGTTAATGCTCCTTTTCTGTAGATTGATTCAAAATGGTTGGATCTAAAAATAGCCTATGAGGGAAAGGGTTAATATCAAAATTACAATTTGGTTGTTCACAAAAACAAGAAAAGTTTGGTCAAGTTTAATTTTGATACATCCACAATTGCTTGATCCATCTCGGCATATTAGCAACTTTTGACACCCGTAGACTGTAAAAGTGACTTTAAGAAACCATTGTGATAAATAGAGTGTTGAACATAGGAATCTAATAAGGAGCAAATGGTTGCTTTAAAACCTTTTCCCTCATAGGCCAGTTTTAGAACCAACCTCTTTGAATAAATCTACCCAAAAGGAGCCTTTATTAGAGAAAAAGGAAAATGTTAGAATTGTGTAGTATTGAAACCATTGTGATAAATAGAGCATTTGCTCCTATAGGAGCAAATGCTCTATTTATCACAATGGTTTCAAGAAGTGATAATTACAGAGGCGTAGGAAGGCGTATTTATGGAGGAAAGGGCTAATGCAGGGCAAAAGTAATTCGGCATTACTTCTGACCTGCATTAAGCTACCACTTGCCTTACAGACCCATAATTAGACCTATTTTTGATGGCTGCTTAAGACAGATTCTACTGTATAAGTGATTGGACTCTCTACTGTATAAGTGATTGGACTCTCCACTAAAGCTGAATAAATCAATTAGCTACATTTGTGATAAATAGAGCATTATTTTGCTCATAATGGATCAATTTTCATGCTCTATTGATCACAATGGTTTCAGAGAATGACATTTACAGAGGCATCAATGAAGGAATGGGTTAAAGATTATTAAAACAGTGTAGAATTGACTACTCCTTTCTGTGCCTTTGCAAATAGAGTAGACCCAGATCAGGGTCTGCTCTGTTTAATTATGATATGCTCTAGATATGATTCTATAGTTTCTGCTATGACCAAAATTCCCTAATATTTATGAGGTCATAATACTTCTTACATGAATATTTATGGAATAAATGGTTAATCCGTTTTACTAGAGGAGAGTGGGTAAATACAGTATGTGCAGGTTATCTCATGGAATGTAACCTAATTGGACAAATTGGTTGTATATTTGTTTTAACTGATAATGTATTGTTTATCTACCTGTCTTTTTGCAAAATTAGATGTTAAATGGGAGATTATCTAGAGACAATTTAGATCTAGATCTGATGTTGAGTGACATGACTTTTATTAGCCGGATCGGCTTATAGTTTGGCAAAAACCGGGCAGGTGGCTTTTGAGCCGGATTTTTCGAGAAAAATGTCATCTTATAGTTTGGTGAAATCCGGGGAGTTGGGCAGGGGGGCGGCATGCCGTCGTTAACAAAACTTTAACATTGATTGTAACTTCTGAATTACTTAAGCTAGACAATTCATATTTGGTATGCAGATAGCTTGGGTGAATGCCTTTCACTTGATACAAGGATACATGAAATCAGGTGAAGGTCAAGGTCACTGTTTTGAGAACTTTTCCGTTTTTATTAAACTTTAACATTGCTATTAACTTCTGAACTACAAATGCTAGGAAATTCATCTTTGGTTTACAGATAGCGTTGGTGAAGGCATTTCAGTTGATATGAAGATATTTGAAATTGGGTCAAGGTCAAGGTCACTATTTTGACAAGTTTGCCATCATTGAAAAACTTCAACATTTTGTCTTAACTTCTGAACTTTATATGCTAAACTATTCATATATGGTATGAAGATAGCTTTGGTGAAGGCCTTTTAGTTGATACAAGGATACATGAAATTGGGTCAAGGTCAAGGTCACTATTTTGAAAACTTGGTTGTTTTTTAACGAACTTTAAAATTTTGCTATAACTTCTGATCCACGAACGCTAGGCAATTCGCCTTTGGTATTCAGATAGCTTAGGTAAGGGCCAGTTACAGATGACATAAAGATCGTACCTGAAATCAGGTCAAGGTCACTATTTTGAAAACTTGGCTGTCATTAAAATTTTGTTATAACTTCTGAACTATACATATGCTAGACAATTCATATTTGGTATGCAGATACGAGGCTTGGGTGAAGGCCTTTCACTTGATACAAGGATATAATGGGTTAACAGGATCCAAAGCAATTGAGCCTGACATTGTTTTTGAAATAAAATGGAAGAAATATTTATGTTTATATTTCAAGCAGGAGACATTTTTGCAGATAACAATTACTTGATGGGGAAAGAGTCAAATTTTAGCACCTAAGTGCTTTCACATAAATAGGCATTTATGTATCAGAAATCAATGCTTTACTAAGATTGGATTCCGGAGAAAGAATGGAGAAGCAAGTTTCTTTGCAGTGGCAAGTGAACAATATTTTGTATTGATGGCGGTTGTATTGGATTTGTTATTGCTATCGATTCCCTCTGCTGGCGTATGACAGTGAGAAGTCCTTTCTGCGGTGATTTATGGAGAACTGGGTACGATTATTTTGACCTAGTTTGTTTTTTGCCTTGCCAGTTTAGCACTAACTCAGTTAACTCTTTCCTTCATATAGAAACTTTTTTACCATATTTGCAGACAGAGTAGACCCCGATCAGATGGCTCCTATAGGTGCTGTCTGATCGGAGTCTACTCTGTTTGCTTATGGTATACCAGTTATATAGGTCAAATTCTTCAATTTGTGCCTGAGTCAAACATCCTGTATACATAATATGCCATTATAAAAATTCAGCTAATGAATATTCATGATGTCATTATTTCTTACCTGAATATTGAACAGGACATTGTTAAAAGATAGTTAAAAAAGTATTGATCAAATCAATGGCCTAACCCTTTCCCTCATATTGACGACTTTTGACGACTCTGTAGAAGTCACTTTGTGAAACCATTGTGATAGATAGAGCATTTGCTCCTATAGGAGCAAAATTTTTAATGCTCTATTACAATGGTTTCAAATTACAAATTTCTAAAATTTTCCTTTTCTTTAATTAATGCTCCTTTTCGGTAGATTTATTCAAAGTGGTTGGATCTAAAAATAGCCTATGAGGGAATGGGTTAACTGCACAGTGGTCATTGAATATACAGGCTACATTGACTAGATGTTCAACCCTTTCCCTGTTCAATATTCATGTAAGAAAGAATGACATCATGAATATTAATTATTTTATAATAGCATAATTATGAACACATGATATGCAATGGCTCAGGTAGAAATTGTAGAATCATAATCTATCTTAATTTCATGAGCAAAGAGCAGACTTTGATCAGACGGCTCCTATAGGAGCCATCTCATGATCTGGGTCTAATTTGTTTGCAAATGCGTGAAAAAGCGTTTATATGAAGAAAACAGTTATGGGCCAAACATTTGAACTAAAACTTTGCACACTAGCTGAGATTTTGTCTTTTGATGTGCATGAGATGTCGAGTAACCAGTCATCTTATCAGGATCCAAACTGTTTGTCAGCGTCAGACTGTATCTTGAAGAGAACTATAGAAACATTTTTTTTTATTTGTAGTAGGCATTTACAAAGTTTTTGCAGACAAAAGTTATTACAATATGATAATGAAGACTATATACCTTTTACTTTTAAATGTTACCCCTATCAAACAGTTGTGACCATATAATTATATGGCGTTGCAATCGGTGTAAACCAAGAACCAATACTTTTAGAACATCCAGTTCTATACAGTTTGACACTCGGCACCTACACTCGGTTGAAGACAGACCTATTCTTGTTTGAACACTGTCAGATGGCTAAAAATATCTTTGATTACTGTATTAGAAAACCAGGAAGTGAAAGTATCAGTGTCAGCTTTTGTAGGATATTTTCAACCTGCATACTGCTATTAACCCTTTCCCTGTTCTATGTTTATTTTACAAATTTCAATACCTACAGAATATTCATGGACAAAATAGTTATAATGAAATACAGACAGTGAAACGTAGCTATTTTTATAATAAACAAAAGAAATAGGTCTATCAAAGTCCATTACCAAACAGAGCAGACCCTGATCAGACGGCTCCTATAGGAGCCATCTGATCTGGGTCTACTCTGTTTACAGATGCGTGAAAACGGGTTTAAATGAGGGAAAGGGTTATTGCAACCAGCTGATTGCCATTCACACAAATAGCTTGGATCCTTATCAGACTGTGTGACACTCTGTCTATTAAGTTTCATAAGCAAATCCTAGCCTGATCAGATGGCTCCTGCAGGACCTGTCTGATCTGGGTCTACTCTGTTTGCAAAGGCTTAAAAAATGTGTTTGTATGAGGGAAAAGGTTAATTTAGTCAAAATTAAGGCATTCTGAATGGCAGTTTTGTGACATATGCAGCAGTTGAGCCATATGCCATCTGTGTCCCCAGTATCATCCTATGAGTATCTGAAAGCCAGTTTTAGCCCATTCTCGCTTATTGAGTTTGACACCTTTTGACTCCTCTGTAGAAGTCATTTTTTGAAACCATAGTGATAAATAGAGTGTTTGCTCCATAGAAGTTTAAAAACTATTCTCTAGTAAATGCTCCTTTTCAGTAGATTTATTCAAAGGGTTAGGATCTAGAGTTAGCCTATGAGGGAATGGGTTAGGAGAAAATAAGAAAATACCAACTAGCTAGACAAAGGCTTATAATCTACCGTATGTAAGAAGTAGACTATCATTTCGCAGTATATCATGGACAGAACCTCATTATTACTCCCAACAAAAAATCAGAAGTCTGATTTCATCTGGAACCAGCCTCTAGAGAGGCATTTACTGGACTTATTATACTCTAGACATAGTCGTTGGTAGCATTTTCAAACTGCGTGGATCTAGGTGAGAAGCCGAGTTACTTGTGGTATCTCATTATAAGTATTCCAACTGTTTGTCTTTCAGATCATGATTTTATAAGGAAATGGAAGAAAAATTCATTTTGAGAAGTATGATAAGCGATTTTTTTCACTGGCAACAATTGCTGAGAGAGCTAAGAATGAATGAAACCGTAATTGGCTGTTTGCCTTTGCTGTAGTCGTGTTAGTATTGATTCTAGACCCTCATTTGTAGGTTCTTCTTCGAAATAATCCTGACGGTAAATTTCTGTAAGGAACTTATGGTTGGCTGACTTTTAAATTTGAACAACAGCTGGAATCAGTGGTAAAATTGTAGAGTTTAATTTTGCATTTCACAGGGAGGAAATATGTCGTTGACTTTAGTATACTGTTATGTAAGATAACTAAAAATTGATTTCCAGTGTTTTGGATGAGACAATCAGCTTTGAAATTGATGGGTCTAATGCAAAGTAAAGGCTTCATTATGTCATTACAACCTTTTTCGTGATAATTTGTGGGGATTTGCCAGAGGTAGGCAAAGTGAAGATAGGCATGAAAAACAGTTGTGTGAAGTGTGTAAAATGCCGAAGGGAGAAGGTTGTATTGTCATGGATAATTAGTGTTAACCATTTCCTTCATATAAACGCCTTTACGCACATTTTGCAAACAGAGTAGACCCAGATCAGACGGCTCCTGTAGGAGCTGTCTGATCAGGGTCTGCTCTGTTTGCTTTGGACATTTCCTTATATTTACATTGTAAAAGTTCAGCCAATAAATATTCGTGATGCCATTATTTCTTACATAAACATTGAACGAGGAAAGGGTTAGGTTAACTTAATTGCTACCAGTATATGCATATACTCCAATACATCTTCTAAGTGCAACCTTGATCCAGATTAGGCACCAATTAACATGGTGTTTCATCAGGATCCAAACTACTTTACATTTGAATTTGGCTAACATTTTGTTTTTGTTGATAAATATTTTCAGAGCTACAGATAACGGTGCATACTCAAATATTTAAAATTGTCATTTCTCCACCAAGCCCTATGTTGTGACCACTCTTTAGAATCGTCTCTACGAGACGATTCTAAAGACTGGTCACAACATAGGGCTTGGTGGAGAAATAAAGAAGTTATACTTGAAAATATATTAATTTACGTATCTTATCAGATGGAGCTCTGTATTTTGTTGTGAGTTATTTGTGATGTGGCTGGGTGAATCCAATTAATTGATACTTGTAACACACTAAGTAATTGTAGTCTGAAAAATTTGTCATCTGCTGCAACTCTGAAAGTTAGTTTTTTTTACTCCGTGAATATTTATATAATTAAATGCTAAAATAGCAGATGGACACGAGAATTTCTAGCCATATCAGAAACTGTAGAAATTTCATAAGCAAACAGAGCAGACCTTGCAGGAGCAGTCTAATCTGGGTCTACTCAGTTTACAAAGGTGTAGAAAGGCGTATTTATGGATTAAAGGGTTAAAACATATTCATGCAGTTGTCATTGTGGCAAACAGTTTGGAGCCAGATGTCAGACACTGAGTTACTCAGCATCTCATCTGGATACAATGCTTTGCATAGTAGGTTATTACGAATTCCCTGCTCAGCATGCAAAGAGTTGCAAAGAAAATACCATTGCCAGATGCTTAGCGATTGTCATAGGTGGAATTTCCTATTCTGGCTTGATGTTGTGTTCATGTTTCCATCTTTGTTTCAGGACTAAGGTAGCAAGAGTGTCCACTAGAGAGACCGCAGGGGCAGGGGGCGAGATGTCAATGAACAATGGAGAGGAACCGGTCCAGGCCTCCACAGATAGCTTTTGGGAGGTCGGGAAGTACATGCGAAGTGTGAACAGAATAGAAAATGGAAATAAGTTATGCACACAGTTAAAACAGTTGATAAACTCTCGTGCTGAAATTGAACGGGCCTATGCAAAACAGTTGACGAGTTGGGCAAAAAAGTGGAATGAATTCCTAGACAAAGGTAAATCCAAATATCTTAGCACAGCAATTGTATTCTATATATTTTGTTAACTAACAAATGGCTCTCCCCTTCCAAACACCTTTAATTCTCTTTCCCACAGTTTTTTAAGATAAAAACTGGAGGTATTGCAGCAGCCTTCATGGGCGTCAGCGTCACTGTTATGCCCCCAAAAAATTAAAAATATAAGCATAATATTTT
This sequence comes from Azorinus chamasolen, assembly GCA_963576725.1. NCBI lineage: Eukaryota > Metazoa > Mollusca > Bivalvia > Cardiida > Solecurtidae > Azorinus > Azorinus chamasolen. Next base: position 59,607,314 of record OY755246.1, on the reverse strand, counting down.
GTCACAGTTTTGACATCAGTACAGCGATACTTATCATACTTCACACACTTGGTCACCTTCACAAGGGCTGAAATCTGGTTTGAAACCATTACTGTATTATTACGAATATTGAAAGTGTGGCCCTTAACCTTTTCCCTGTTGAATATTTATATCAGAAATAACGATGTCATGAACATTTATTTTTATAATGGCATATTATGTGCATGTGGAGTTTTGGTATTGGAAGAAATTATAGAATCAGATCTATCATAGTTTCATAAGCAAACGGAGCAAACTCTGATCAAGTGGCTCCTATAGGAGCCCTCTGGTCTGGGTTTACTCTATTTGCAAAGACATGAAATGTTAAAGAAAGGGTTAAAATACTGAAATTCAAAAAAACAAATTGTTGGCTTATATAAAAACTGTAGGATCTGGGCCCATATTCAAAAAGCTCCTTACGAATATTTTAACATTAGGACACCTTAAGGAAAAAAATTGTCTACCTCTATAGCAACACTATGCAGTAAATTTTCATTCAATGACTTCTAAAATATTTGGTTTTAAAACCCTTTCCTCCATAAATAAGCATAATCTACGCTTCTGTAGAAGTCACTTCTGGAAACCATAGTGATAAATAGAGCATTTGCTCCTTTGGAGCAAATGCTCTATTTATCACATTGGTTTCAATACTGCACAATTCTAGCATTTTCCTTTTCTGTAGTTAATGCTCCTTTTCGGTAGGTTTATTCAAAGAGGCTTGGTCTAAAAATAGCCTATGAAAGAATGGGTTAAATATATATTTGATATACAGCTTTATTTTCCTTTTCTGTAGTTAATGCTTCTTTTTGGTAGGTTTATTCAAAGAGGCTTGGTCTAAAAATAGTCTATGAAGGAATTTTTTAAATATACATTTGTATATTTAATATACAGCTTTATTTTTCTGAAATATTTTAATATTTTAACTAAGGAATTTTCTTAAGTTTATCCTTAGGAGCTTTATGAATACTGGCCCAGATCTACATAACAGAGCAGATCCTGCCAGATCAGATGGCTCCTGTTGCTGATCTGGGTCATCTCTTAACACTTTCCTCCATAAATACGCCTTTCTACACCTCTGTAAAAATCACCTATTGAAACTATTGTGATAAATAAAGCACTTGCTCCTATAGGAGCAAATGCTCTATTTATCACAATGGTTTCAAACTACAAAATTTAAAAAAAAAATCCTTTTCTTTAGTTATAAAAAAATGCTTCTTTTCGGTAGATTCATTCAAAGAGGTTGGGTCTAAAATTAGCTTATGGAGTAACGGGTTAAGCAGGTTTACTGTATAATATTCCGTGTCCTACGTCCATGTCTCTTATTTACTCAAAACCGTCAATGTTTTCATTGTTAAGTTGCATTTATGTAGATTTTAACTGTTTGATTCATAAATCCTAAAGCTATAGTACAGTGTTAAGCAATTAGCCTCATATATAGGCAATAAAGAAGCTGGGAAATGCAATAAAGCATGGGTAAATTACATGTTTTATTCATAAGAGAGCAGTTCAGGTTGTCTTGTACCAAAGTAGAGGAAGTGAAGGTGAAGAATATTTGACATTTCTCATTTTCCATTGTTGTATTGGATAAGACAGGGAATATTTTGTACGGTATTGCGAAATACATTGGTCATTTGGGCTGCCCTTCATTTTAATAAACTTCATCATAAGCTTCAGATTATCCTTTTACTCCATAAATATGCCTTTCTACGCCTCTGTAAAAGTCACGTTTTGAAACCAATGTGATAAATAGAGCATTTTCTCCTGTGGGTCATTCTTTCGCGTTCTTTTTCGTGTTCCTAATTAGCGTTCTTTTTGTATCTATATCCACACCTGTATCCACTTCTGTGTCAAGAGTGATAAAATTTTGATAACTATTCTGTGTTGGCATAGATTCATTTTGTTACGAAATATAGAATCTAGCCAGTATCGAAAAGAGGAAGCGAATTTCCAAAAATCAAATCAGAGACTAGTCAAAAGTTGATCCAGGAATACAAGTAACATTCCTTATGTTAATAAATCCAATGTCCCAAGAATTGTATTGACAGCTATCCGAAAAAGGATGCGAGTGCAAATGCAAGGAAGTTACAGCCAAAGTGGTTATGTCAAGTTGATAGATTGTTCCAGTCATTAGGTACAGTTAACCCTTTACTCCATAAATATGCCTTTCTACGTACGACTTTGCAAACAGAGTAGACCCAGATCAGATGACTCCAGTGAGAGCTGTCTGATCAGGGTCTGCTCTGTTTGCTTATTAACCCATTCCCTCATATTGACGACTTTGTAGAAGTCATTTTGTGAAACCATTGTGATAAATAGAACATTTGCTCCAATAGGAGCAAATGCTCTATTTATCATAATGGTTTCAAACTACAAAATTCTAAATTTTTCCTTTTCTCAAGTTAATGTTCCTTTTCGGAAGATTTATTCAAAGAGGTTGTATCTAAAAATAGCCTATGAGGTAATGGGTTAATTGAAATGTATTTGATTCTGCAGATTCTGCTGTGGCCAAACCTTTTCTGTTTTCATTACCCCATTATAAAATTGCATTTAACCCTTTGCTTGCTATTCACGTCAATATACCTACCTGTAAATAGTGAAGACCCAGATGAGACAGCTCCTGCAGGAGCTGTCTCATCAGGGTCTGTACTATTTACAAGTTGATTGTGCAACCAATGCACTCCACAGCAGTGATTGCACAGCGAAATACGTGTACACAGTGAAGATATATGTAATTATACAACAGGGCATGGGTAAAGAATGAGAAATGTGTTTTAAAATTCAGCAAGCGAAGGGTTAAATCATATTCATGATGTAATTATTTCACATATGAATATTCATTGTGTAAAAGGTTGAAACATACTTTATTTGTAGTCTCTATGAACAATGGCATTTTGATTGCATTTCAGTCTTAACCCATTCCCTCATAGGGAAGACATGGAACAGTCGTAGCTTATAACCTCATACTTAACAGTTTGCCTAATTTTTAGCTCACCTGAGCAAAGCTCAGGGTGAGCTTTTGGGAGACTTGAATGTCCGTCGTCCGTCGTCCGTCGTGCGTCGTGCGGTGTGCGTCGTGCGTCGTCAACAATTTGCTTGTGAACACTCTAGTGGTCACAATTATAGTCTAATCTTCATGAAACTTGGTCAGAATGAATGTCTTGATAAAATCTCGGACGAGTTCGAAAGTGGGTCAAGTTGGGTTAAAAACTAGGTCACTAGGTCAAATAGTAGGAAAACCTTGTGAACCCTCTACAGGTCACATTTTTAGCCCAATTTTCATGAAACTTGGTCAGAATGATTGTCTTGATAAAATCTCGGAGGAGTTTGAAAAATGGGTTATGTGGGGTAAAAAACTAGGTCACTAGGTCAAACGTTAGAAAAACCTTGTGAACACTCTAGTAGTCACAATTTTAGTCCAATCTTCATGATACTAGGTCAGACTGAATGTCTTAATAAAATCTCGGACGAGTTTGAAAGTGGGTCAAGTGGAGTTAAAAACTAGGTCACTTGGTCAAACAGTAGAAAAACCTTGTGAAAACTCTAGTGGTCACAATTTTAGTCCAATTTTCATGAAACTTGGTCAGAATGAATGTCTTGATAAAATCTCGGACTAGTTTGAAAGTAGGTCAAGTGGAGTTAAAAACTAGGTCACTAGGTCAAACAGTAGAAAAACCTTGTGAACACTCTAGTGGTCACAATTTTAGTCCAACCTTCATAAAACTTAGTCATAATGATTGTCTTGATAAAATCTCAAATGAGTTTGAAAGTGGGTTATGTTGGGTTAAAAACTAGGTCACTAGGTCAAATAGTACGAAAACCTTATGAACACCCTAGATGTCACATTTATAGCCAAATCTTCATGAAAATTGGTCAGAATGATTGTCCTAATAAAATCTTGGACAAGTTTGAAAGTGGGTTATGTGAGGTCAAAAAGTAGGTCACTGGGTCATATCTTAGAGAAATCTAGTTTACACTACAGTGGCCACATTTTTAGCCCAGTCTTCCTCAAACTTGCACAGAGTGTTTGTCTTGGTGATATCAAGGTTGAGTGTGATCATGGGTTGGGTGGGAATAGAAAGTAGGTCACTAGGTCAAATCTTAGAAAAATACTTTAGAGAGCACATTTAAGTGCAATCTTCATTGGTCAGAATCATTGTCTTGATAAAATCAATATACTAAATCTTTGAAAATCTTGTTATGCAGAACCACTGCTCATGATCCACTGCTCATGATCCACTATCAACATTGTTCATATATTGTCCCTAAGTTCAATATTGACCCTACCCATAGGCTACCCTGCAAAAATCTTAAATCTATGGTAATCAGGTGAGCGATTAAGGGCCATCTTGGCCCTCTTGTTCATTCTTTGACATTTCATTTAGTTTTGGATGTTAACAAACAACATCGCTTCACTCCCGTGCTGTTTCGTGATAAGGAAAATCAGGGCGAGTTGAATTAATTAATAATCTGAACACTCGGCTTTGTTTGTCTGAAATACTCTATAAAGATTGTTTATCTCACATAGCAAGCGTCTGATTGAACGAGACTTGTCTAAAAATACGCAAACATATCAATTAACTGTTTAGCATTCTGTAGACAAAATGCACATGAATGTGCATACACTATACGATAGATTTGACACGTTAAATCCATAAAGTATGATTTCATGGATAATCCGAGGGTAGCGATAATCCGAGTATTTTCTCAGTTTCCGACAGTCCTCGGATTATAGCCATTTTACTGTACTACCTTTGTTTTTGAAGATTTGGTTTTTATAAATTCAATTTGCTTATTTATTTTGCATTTTTTTTTCTCTAAATAGGCCATTGATAGGTGGTTTTCTATTAAAGTCTTGTTAACAAATTATTATAGATAAGAATTTGAAAATATACCACTGTATGACATTTTGAAAGTATGGCTGAGCTCAGACTGCTAATCAACTAATCAATGCGTCTGGACCATTTAGTATGTATTGATGCTTTCCAGTTTTGGATATTGACAACATCAGCAGCCAGAGAGGCCAAGTAATCTCGTTAACTATTTGTGCACTCTATGGGCAGACTCTTGGTTTTGCCTATGCAAATAATTTGGAGTATCTGAGATTCTCCAAGTCAAGTAAACCTGGCTTATTCGAATACTAAATCCTCTCTAATTGAACCCTTCTCTTGCTGAATTTTAAAATACATTTCTCCTTTTTTACCCATGCCCTGTTGTATAATTACATATATCTTCACTGTGTACAAGTATTTCGCTGTGCAATCACTGCTGTGGAGTGCACTGGTTGCGCAATCAACTTGTAAATAGTGCAGACCCTGATGAGACAGCTCCTGCAGGAGCTGTCTCATCTGGGTCTTCACTATTTACAGGTAGGTATATTGGCGTGAATAGCAAGCGAAGGGTTAACACCCAAATAAGTATCTTATAAGGCAAGTGGCTGCTAAGAACCTGTTACTGCATGAATATTTAATGTAAGAAATAATGAATGTTCATTAGATTTGTTGTTATAATAGCTGCACATGGATACAAGAATTTTTGGCCATGGTAGAAAATGTTATATCATAAGCCAACAGTGCAGACTCTGAACAGGGTCTACTGTGTTTGCAAAGTTGTAGAAAAGGTGTATTTGCGGAGGAAAGTGTTAATGCAGGGTGAAAATCATGCAACAAACTCCCAAAAGGAGCTATCTGCATAACTTTCAAACTGCATTAAGGTGCCGCCTGTCTCCAAGACAGACGCTGATAATTATTTTAATATCCGGGTTAGAGCGGTTTTACTGTATTCAAATACTACTAAATTCGTCATTTCTCCATCGAAGCCTATATGACCAAGAAAAAGTGTTCACAACATGCGGTTTGGTGGAGAAAATACAGCAGCTATTCTAAGAAATGTTTAACCCTTTCCCTGTTCTATGTTTATTTCAAATTTCCATACCTATTGAATATTCATGAACAAAGTAGTTATAATGAAATAGGGAAGGTGGAACATTGTAGCCATTTTAGAAAGTAAGGAAACGGATCTTTCAGATTCCATCAGCAAACAGAACAGACCCTGATCAGGAGCCATCTGATCTGGGTCTACTCTGTTTGCAAATGTGTGAAAACACGTTTATATCAGGGAAAGGGTTAAACGCATTCCTTTATATTGACACCTTTTGGCGCCTCTGTAAACATCATTTTTTGAACCATTGTGATAAATAGAGCATTTGCCCCATAGTAGCAAATGCTCTATATATCACTGGTTTCAAAACTACATAATTCTACATTTCCTGTTTTCTAGTAAATGTTCGCTTTCGGTAGATTTATTCAAAGAGGTTGTGTAATAAACTCACCTGTGAGGGAATGGGTTAGTTATGTATGTTATCTGTTCCTCAGATTTGTCTATATATGCATCTATATTGTTTCAGGTCCAGAGTATGGAACAACACAGGGAGCCTGGCGAGGGGTGCTAGATGAGGCTGACAAACTGTCAGACATCCACAACGAGGTTGGAGATAAACTTGTAAACAACGTCACAGCATCAATCAAACTCTGGCAGAAGGAGAATTATCACAAATCCATGATGCACCTCAAAGAACCCAAAGAAATGGAGGACCAGTTTAGAAAAGTACAGCAATCGCAATGATTATCTCCCTTTGTTTGTCTATAATTTCATAAGCGAACACAGCAGATCCTGATCAGACTATGAGCCATCCAATCTGGATCATTACAGTTTGTAAATGTCAGTGCATGCATGTCCCCATATTCAAACTGTTTAACCCTTTCCTCATAATGACGACTTTTGATGTCTGTAAAAGTAACTTTGTGAAACCATTGTAATAAATAGAGCATTTGCTCCTATAAGAGCAAATGCTCAATTTATCACAATGGTTTCAAACTATAAAATTCTTAAAATTTTCCTTTTCTTTAATTAATGCTCCTTTTCGGTAGATTAATCCAAAGAGGTTGTATCTAAAAATAGCCTATGAGTTTATGGGTTAAAGGTCGAATAGCCATAGCTATGTTTCTTCTGGTATTAATGTGATTGGTGAATTTTCCTGATTCTTTTGGTATTTATGACTTCTTACCAATATAGAGTATAACATTTTCAACCATTCACTTGCTGTTCACATCAATATACATACCTGTAAGTAGTGAAGTCTGCACTATTTACAAGTTGATTGTGCAATCAGTGCACTCCATGGGAGTGATTGCACAGAGAAATATTTATAGACAGTGAAGATATATGTAATTATACAACAGGACATTGGAAAAGAAGGAGATTTTTTTTTTTAAAAATCCAGCAAGAGAAGGGTTAAACCTTTCCTTCTTAACCCTTTCCTCCATAAATAAGCCGTTCTACGCCTCTGTAAAAATCATCTATTGAAATCATGATTGTGATAAATAGAGCATTTGCTCCTCTAGGAGCAAATGCTCTATTTATCAATGGTTTTAAACTACAAAATTCTAAAATTTTACTTTTCTCTAGTTAATGCTCCTTTTCGATAGATTTATTCAAAGAGGTTGGGTCTAAAAATGGCCTATGGAGGAATGGGTTAAAATCCAGCAGGAGAAGGGTTAACCCTTTCCCTCTTCAACATTTAGTAAGAAATATTTACAACATCATTATTAATTAGCTGAATTTCTATAATGCCATTATGGACAAGGGAATATATTTACCATTGCACAAAGTATAAAATCCTGTCTCTATTATTGCATTGGCAGACACAGCAGACCCTGATCAGACACCTCTACAGGGGCCATCTGATCTGGGTCTACTCTGTTTGTAAAGGTGTGAAAAGGTGTTTATATGACATGAAGTGTTCTATGTTTATTCCAAATTTCAGTACCTACTGAATATTCATGGACAAAATAGTTATAAAGAAATATGGAAAGTGGAACTTTGTAGCAAAAATTTTAGAAAATAAAGAAACAGATCTATCAAATTCTATGAGCAAACAGAGCAGACCCGGATCAGACGGCTCCTCTAGGAGCCGTCTAGGAGCCGTCTGATCTGGGTCTACTCTGTTTGCAAATGCGTGAAAACATGTTTATATAAGGGAAAGGGTTAAGCAAACATGAACTGAATAAACGAGCAGGTGGTTCCTTAATGGCAGACAAGAGTCATTCAGATAGCTGCTTTTGGAAATTTCTTCATTACTTTTGTCATGCATTAAGCTACCACTGGTCATAAAGACCCAGAGCTGGGCCTATTTTAATGATTGCTTAAGTCAGGTTTTTACTGTAGATGTTCTTTTTTTTCAGGTACAAAGACCCTGGGAGAAGAAGTTGAACAAGGTGCTGACAGCCAAAAAGGAATACCACAACGCATGTAAGAATGAGAAGAGTACCGCAAACCAAGAGAACAACGCACGGGCAGACACTGCAATGTCCACAGACCAGGTGAGAAGAGAAATTTGAATATGTAAATGTGCTCAACTAGAGATCTTGACTTGCAAATAGTGTAGACCCAGATCACAGGGTTCCTTCAGGAGTTTGTCATTGGATGTTTCAGAGTGAATGAACTGGACTTTACATTAAGCTGAAGAGATTATGCTGAAACTATTGGCAACAGGTGGGATTTATCCATTTTAACTCTTTCCCTATTGAATATTCATATAATAAGTAATGACAACATGCATATTTATTAGATTTTGATTTATCATGGCATATGAACACATGACATGATTGCTTAGGCCTAAACTCCAAAAGAAGACCTATATTATTCCATTAGCAAAAAGAGCAAACACTGATCAGACAATGCCTATTGGAGCCATCTGATCTGAGTCTGCTCTGTTTGCAAAGGCCTGGAAAAAAAGTTTGTATGAGGGAAAGGGTTAATGCTTGAAATATGCTAACTGGCATTTACTGTGTAGAAGGAACCCTTTGATAACTATCTACGATGCTGTCATTTAAAATCCTATTGCACTGTTAATCCTTTCGTACTGAATAGATATTACAAATCTGCAATTATGGTCCATTCAACTTTGAAATTTGAGTGCACGTTTGCATTTCCAATGCTATACAGCTATAAACAGCCTGATGGAAATTCTGCTGTAGTTGTGCAGCACTTGAAAACACTTGTTAACCCATTCCCCCATAGACTATTTTTTAGATCCAACCAGTTTGAATAAATCTACCGAAAAGGAGCATTAACTAGAGAAAAGGGAAAATTTAGAATTTTGTAGTTTGAAACCATTGTGATAAATAGAGAATTTGCTCCTGTTAGGCGTATTTATGGAGGAAAGGGTTAACCCTTTGCTTGATGTTCATGAAAGAGTCCACTCACTGTGAATTTTACTTCAATTTTCGTTTTAACCTTTTACTCCATGAATATTCATGTAAGAAATAATGACATCATCAGTATTGATTGAATTATTTTTTATTATGGCCCATGGACATGGGAATTTTCGGCAGCAGTAGAAACTGTAGAATCACATCTTTATTATTTCATATGCAAACAGAGCAGACCCCGATCAGAGGACTCCAACAGAAGCCATCTGATCTGGGTCTTCTCTATTTGCAAAGGCATAGAAAGACATATTTTTGGAGTGAAGGGTTAAATTATGAAATAATGAACTTTGTTGCCATGTCAAAAAGAAAATTAGATCTGTAACATATATTTAACCCATTCCCTCATATTGACGCCTCTGCAACAGTCGCCTGTTGAAACCATTGTGATAAATAGAGCATTTGCTCCTATAGGAGCAAATGCTCTATTTATCACAATGGTTTCAAACTACAAAATTCTAAAACAAAATCCATTTCTCTACTTAATGCTCCTTTTTGGTACATTTATTCAAAGATGTTGCATCTAAAAATACCTATAAGGTAATGGGTTAAACAGAGCAGACCCTGATCATACAGCTCCTACAGCAGCTATCTGATCTGTGTCTACATTTGTATGCTAATACTTACAAAGATGAGATTACTTAGTAGAAGGTTGATTTAATTTTCCATTGTACTTCATATAGAAACACCTTTTCAAGCATTTGCAAACAGAGTAGATCCAGATGATGATCAGATGGTTGCTATAGGAGCCATATGATCAGGGACTGCTTTGTTCGCATATAAAATATACCGGTACGAATATATGATATTCATGATATCAGTATAATCAACAGAGAAAGGGTAAAGAGTTTTATAACACGTTGCAATAGTGACTGTGTGAAAAGGCTCTTGAAAAAAGGCTACAAAGTCTTTCAGTGCACAGCACTTGTCTTAGTTCTGTAACAGACAGCAATTACTGTAGCTAGACTGACATAGTTTGTAGAGTTAAACTTTTCCCTTTTAAATATTTCTGTAATCATGAATATTTATTTGATGAATTCTTACAGCGTAAAGGATATAGTTTCAAGGAAATCTTTGTCTTCGTCAAAAACTGTAGAATCAGATCTATATCATGTCAAAAACAGGCAGAGCACAGCCCGTCTGCTCTGTTTGCAAATGGGTGAAAAGGCATTTATATGAGGGAAAGGGTTAAGTGACGAAGGGCAAGACTGTGGTTGCCAATTTGCAGTAGCAGGAAGGATGCGGTCATTTAAAAGTATGTGAAGGCTTAAGACTAGTTTTTTGTGCTGCAATTGTTTTGGTAAAAATAGAAATACAGTTGGTTGGAATTAGCAATTTATTTGTACATGAAATAAACCTATTAACCCTTTCCCTCATATTGATCGACTTTTGACAACTCTGTAAAAGTAACTTTGTGAAACAATTGTGATAAATAGAGCATTTGCTCCATAAATCACAATGGTTTCAAAACTCACAATTCTAAAAAAACAAACATTTTTCTAGTAAATGCTCCATTTTCAGTAGATTTAAAATGTTAAAAGAGGATGGCTCTTAAAATAGCCTCTAGGGGAACGGGTTAACCCATTCCTCCATAGGCTATTTTTAGATCCAACCACTTCGAATAAATCTGCTGAAAAGGAGCATTAACTAGAAAAAAGGTAATTTTTTAGAATTTTATAGTTTGAAACCATTGTAATAAATAGAGCATTTGCTCCTATAGGAGCAAATGCTCTATTTATCACAATGGTTTCAGCAGGTGACTTTTACAGAGACCTATAAAGGCGTTTTTGTGGAGGAAAGGGTTAAGAAATCCAAATATTGAAACATTTGCTTGTATGAGGTATTCAAGGACTAGATAAGAGTTCCAGGCTGTCTTAGCATACAAGGCATATTCTGCAATCAATATGGTAACAACTGCTACCTGTTAAGTTATAATGAAAAGAGTTAGGAATAATATGAAGATCAATACTAGTCTCTTACGCCAATATTGGTTAGAAGCTTCTGTAGCACAACTGAAGAAGATCACCTTGATATCGATCAGTGTTTACGGTACTTACCCAAAATATTAGGACCACCAATCAATCCTTGTAAAGCAGTTAGTTTTTTAACCCTTTACTTGATGAATATTCATTTAACCCTTTCCTCCATGAATATTCATGTGAGAAATAATGATGCCATGAGTATTAAATAAATTAATGTGTTATAGTAGCATGGGGAAATAGGAATTTTTGGCCATTGCAGAAACTGTAGAATCATTTCTATATCATATCACAAGCAAACCGTGCAGACCCTGTAGGGGACGTCTGATCTGGGGTCTACTCTTGTTTGCAAAGGTGTAGAAATGCATATTTATGGAGTAACGGGTTAAGAAATATTGACATCATGAAAAAGCAACAGAGCAGACCCTGATGAGACAACTTTAACAGGAGTTCTCTGATCTGGTTCTTCATTGTTTGCAAATGACATATCTATGTTGTAAAATGTGAAGTAACCATTGTCTGCGATATGTTTGCTACATTTCCAAGCATTACGTTGTACTCTCTCTCTGCCTTTCTACTCTGTTTGCAAAGGTGTTTTAAGGCATCTCTATGGGGTGTAGGGTTCAATGAAAGTTGTGGACTGGCAAGTATCATAGACCTTGATCTGGGTCTACTTAACCCTTTCCCCGTCCTATGTTTATACAGTGCTCCCTCTCTACAACGACACCCTTTGGGATATGAAGATTGTATGTGTTGTTCAGAGGGAGTTGTTACAGGGAGGGAAAATCAAACATAATTAGCTTGTTTGCAGATCCCCAGATAAGGTGTATTTCGAGAACTAAAACCGTTATGCCTCTATCAAGCACAGCTGCCAAACGCATTCAACTAAATAAAGTGAAAGCATAAACCAAATATATGGTGAAATTGATGATTTATACACCAGATATAGATGAAATTAGTAACAGCAATTATAACTCTCTAAAAGTGACAGAACAATAAACGAATACAGAACACCTTGATAAAAGTTGAAAGCGCAACTTCAAATAACAAACTTAAACCAACAACCTCTTACTTTTCTTTAATACATATCCAAGTCGTAAAGTGGTTGATAGATCTACTATTGGTCCAAAACTGTGACATCTTATTGGCTGATGTTGTGTGTTTCAGACTTATATAAGTGACTGTCCTGCTGCAATTTATTTAATGTATGTTTAGTTGGTTAGCGACGATCATGTCACCCACCATACTATGTTGATTTAAAAAAAAATGGCTTTAACTGAACCTTGGCAATAAGACAAGTACTGTAATATTAACGTGAAATAGTTGTGTATTGGTCAGCGATGTTCATGTCACCCACCATACTTCATTCAATTTCTAATAAACAAAATACTACAGTTAGAAATAAAATGTATATATATTAGCAATATATATATATTAAATGTTGTAATATAATGTGAAATAGTTGTGTATCATGGGTAGCGACGATCAAGTCACCCACCAATTTTTAACAAGTTGAATGTTGTAATATATCAGTGAACTTAGTGTATTGGTTAGCGACGTTCATGTCACCCACTAATTTTTACAAGTTAAATAAGAAACTCATAATGCTGCGATGTGATGTTTAAAATATTGACATAGTCTAAATCACAAGACTGTATATAAGTGATATTAACCATTTCCTCCATTGCCAGAAGGGCATTACATACATGTATAATGTAATACTGCTTAAAGCAAGCTGAAATTAAGGTTTGGTAATGCTTAAAGCAAGATGACAAGAAACCAGAAAGTTCAAGGAGCTTTCTACGTTACTCTCATCATGATTTAAGCTGCCATCAGATCTGTATTCGCCATCATCAGTAAATGTTAATTGTAAAAAATATAGTAGATGTGTCATATGTATTAAATATGCGGAGGAAAGGGTTAAAATGGCAAGACAAGCTGTGTGTTAGTTGTGGTATATTTGCATGTACACCAGGTACATTTAGGTGCATTGAGATAGAAACATGCAGAAAACAGAAGATATTGATAGAGCTGTTGTGTTAGTAACTTAATGTCAATTGATGCTAATGATGGTGATGATAGACTTTGAAGTTACTGGATAAGTCAATAGGTTAATGACAATACTGTGTGCATGCATATACATGTATTTATTAACACATACAACATAATGTTTAGCTATTTCCTATTTAGCATGGAGGAAAGGGTTAAACATTTGAACTATGTGTTACACATGCATACAGTATATCCAGTATATCTTAGGGATAGTTAAAAGCTATTTTCGTTTGAAATCCCATGAATCAGAATCATTTTCATCATTAAAATTGTAATCAATAGCAGCATCATCAGCAGCAGCAGCAACATCTTGCAGGGAAGAAGGACAACTTAAGTCATTCTGAACTGTCTTGCAAACAATGAAAACCACTCGTAAGTTAGCCAGTGATCAGGATGATCATAGGGTTTGATGGAGGCATAAAGAAAATACGATTGAAAAAGATGTTTCTGGAGCCTTGTTGTTTCGGAAACAGTGACATGCATTGTTGTAAGGAGGGAATCGTTATTGAGAGGGCCGTTGTAGGGAGGGAGCACTGTACCAAATTTCATTACCTACTGACAAAATACTGGAAGTAGTTTTAGAAAGTAAAGAAAGGATCTTTTACAAATACGTTAGCAAACAGAGCAGACCCTGATCAGACCACTCCTGTAGGAGCCATCTGATTTGGGTCTACTCTGTTTGCAAATGCTTGAAAACATTTTATATGAATGAAAGGGTTCAGTGTGTCCTGCTGATTAATTTGAATTATTATGGTACTTGAAAACTATAGTCACTCAATTTATGTTGACTGAATTAATTGAATTTTGCAAGCAATGACAAGACTAGAAGGCTCATCTAGCAGCCCTCTGAATACTTAGCAAGTAACGCAGACACATAGAATTACTCCTGATCAGAGTCTACTCTAGCAGTTTCATTTACAGTCACCAAAAGGGGCAGAAAAAAATACTTAGCCTAGCCCTATCATTTACCTGTTGAATTTGAATGTTCCTTTAAGAAATGCTGACATCATTAGATTATATTTTATACGAACACAAGCCATTTCATTTAGGCGGAAACTGTAAAGTGAGATCTGTTTAATGCCCTAAGCATACAGAGCAGACCCTGATCAGATGGCTGCTATAGCAGCTGTCTAATCTGGCTCTGCTCAGCTTGCAAAGGTGTGAAAAGGCATATGACATTGTGTGGAATAAAGGGTTAGATTGGTGGGGAAGGAAGATTGGGAGTCTTAATATTTAGAATAAAAATAGTGTACGTAGAAAATTGGACATTCAAAAAGTAGTCTTATCCTAGAACTAGAGATAACGATGCGTACCGAAATACTAAAATAGTCATTTCTCCACCAAACCCTATACTGTGACCACTCTTTAGAATCGTCTCTTTGAGACGATTCTAAAGCGTGGTCACAGTAAAGGGTTTGTTGGAACTCTGTTATCCGTTTCTAAACCCACATTGAGGAACTATGATTTGCCAACTCCGGGGGTTTTATGTGAAAGGATCCAAACCACTAGATGTTCTGATGGTTTGCTTGGAAAGAAATGAAGCAGAGCTACAGATAACGGTGCATACTCAAATACTAAAACCCTCGTTTCTCCACCAAACCCTATGTTGTGACCACTCTTTAGAATCGTCTGGAAGAGACGATTCTAAAGAGTGGTCACAACATAGGGTTTGGTGGAGAAATAAAGAAAGTTCTACTTGAATATATTTTAATTGACGCATCTTACCTGGAGCTCTGATGAAGTTAACGTCTAATTTGAAAAATGAAGCAGACAGTAATTGCTTATAAAAACAATTAATTTAAGCGTGCACAGAGTATCCGGAAAGAAACACAAAAGATAATTGGTATGTAAATTTGGTGTCCTCTTAAACTAGTTAGAATGAATTTTTTTGAATGGGGATGAATTTTTTAGGTTGACTTACAAATAATGAGGTAATAAACACCCAACAGGCCCAAGTGGGAAATAAAGGTTAGCCTTACAGAATCGCTGTTTTGTTGGTTGAAAATTGCTTTGCAGGCAAACAACTGGGAACTGAGCAGCAATTGGAAGAATATCAATAAACAAAATCTGCAACAGCTCTTAAATTCTTGGTGACACCATGGCTGTCAGTTATCATCTCGGGGAATGCCTAATACAGTCCTCAGATGTGTCGATAACAGGCAGTTTAGTTCCAAATTTTCTTGCCCTGACAATTATCTTGAATGTTTATTGACTAGATGTAGTCTTAAGGGAGAAATATGTCTGATGTGTTGAACTGTTAAAATGGATTAAAATGGCCTAGCATGGAATTAAAAAGAACAGTTTTGCTGGAGACTTATAATGCACAAGTGAATTTAGCAAGAGAAGAAAATTGAGAAAAATTCTAGCTCAGCAAAACAGTTAATGCTGTTAAATTAGGAAATTAGTCAAATTTTTCATCAGTGGGCATGACGTACGTCATTCCACTACAGTCTTTACATAAATATAAGCTTAACCTTTTCCTCCATAGGCTATTTTTAGACCAAACTATTTTGAATGAATCTACCCAAAAGGAGCATTTACTAGAGAAAAGTAAAATTTTATTTTTTTTTAGTTTGAAACCATTGTGATAAATAGAGCATCAAATTTTGCTCCTAAATGGTTTCAAAAAGTGGTTATTATGGAGGCATAGAAAGGAGTACTTATAGAGGAAAGGGTTAACCTTTTCCCCCATGTTTTCACTCATCTGCAAACAGAGTAGACACATATCAGATGGCTACTATAGGAGCTGTCTGATCAGGGTCTGCTCTGTTTGTTAGTGTAAGCTAAAAGATCTGTTTCTTAAAAGCTTTCTAAAATGGCTACACTGTGTTCCACCTTCCACATTTCTTTATAACTATTTTGTCTATGAATATGTAGTAGGTATGGAAATTTTGAATAAACATAGAAAAGGGAAAGGGCTTTCTTCATATAAACGCCTTTTCACAGGGATAAATAAGCTAACCTTTTCCTCCATAGGCTATTTTTAGATCCACCCACTTTGTATAAATCTACCGAAAAGGAGCATTAACTAGAGAAAAGGAAACTTTTAGAATTTTGTAGTTTGAAACCATTGTGATAAATATAGCTTTCATTCTGTATTGAGCAACCACCATTGTACAGAATGCAAGAAGTAATGACTCTGAATGTGTTTTTGAAGAAAATTGGCTGAAACATTAATTCTGTGGCAGATGACGGTTTGTGTAGAAGACAATTACATTGCGTCCAAAGGGTTAAGAAATAGTCGTAAAATTGGAGGCTTGTGTAAATGCTTTTTCACACATGAACATCAAAACTATTTTGTATATGATTGCTTATTCTGTGTGAGGTACCCTTATTGCCCCAAAGTGTTTAGACAGACAAACTTAGCCAAATAGTGCAAACCCAGTATCAAAGGGATCAAGAGTCATTTGATCAGGGTCTATAGTGTTTGCTACTATGTCAGTGTAATTTAACCCTTCTCTTGCTGAATTTTAAAATACATTTCTCCTTCTTTACTCATGCCCTGTTGTATAATTACATATACAGTCGACTCTCGTTATGTCGAATTCGTAGGGACCCGTTAAAAACTTCGACTCATCGAGAGTTCGACTTAAAAATCACATGCCATTTTTTTTTTAAATCCAGTTTCTTTCATTACGTTCACCTTAAACAAGCTGCCATATTTACAAGCATACTAATGTGAGTGTACAGTTTAGTCTTCACACTGTGTAAAAGAATCGCACTCTGTGTATATAAAATTGTACATGTGCGTGTTGATCCATTACTGCGAGAACAAACTTCTGTCTTTCCTACCCTCAATTAATGACACCATGCCCTAATTTTACAAGGCCCTGTCCAATTTTCAGACCCCTTTTGCCTTTATCATTGAATTAATCGCCGTTTGTTTGGCGATTTTTAAAGCGCATCGTTTGTTTACGCCATTTCTATGGGAAATCCCTTTTCCTCAACGGGCACCGGAAATACGCAATCACACATGAACTAGCTGGTTGCCGATTCGCGTACTGCCGGTACATGTAAGAGAACAGCCTTAATCGGGAAACCAGACATTTAAAAATGTAGTCACCATTTTACATGTTTCGCCGTGAGCTGTTTTCGCTATTACTCAAGTGACAAATTTAATTAAATGTTGAACTGCATAATTATATTGGTAATAAAATAAGGAACAGGCCTTACTTTTTATCCAATCTCTACAAAATCGTCCGGAAGCGAGGACGCTTGAGAGTTATCTTTCTTACTACAGTAGTCATAATTGACACTTAAGACGAATGAATGGTAATGTGTCATTTTACTAAAAAACCTTCACTCAATGTGACATTGTTCCGCAGTTTGAATAATTATCTACCATCAGTGATTGTTTACCCACAAAACACTGTAATTACGTGTGTCGCGATCACCTGGCGTACTTTGCCAGGGTCGGATCAAAAGGTCCAATTCACACCTCGAACTCAATCAGACTGAGAGGTGTGACTTCGATACAAACACCGATACTTACATGCAAACAAATGCTTTGGGGACGGAAAATGACTTCGACTTAACGAAAACGTGATCTGTTAGAACTCGTCTTAAAAACTTAAATTTATATAGAATATATAGGAAGAAAAGTTGGGACTTTACAAAAACTTCGTGTCAACGAGAAATTCGTGTCAAGCGAGTTCGCCATAACGAGAGTGGACTGTATCTTCACTGTGTACACATATTTTGCTGTGAAATCACTGCTGTGGAGTGCACAATCCACTTGTAAATAGTGCAGACCCTGATGAGACAGCTCCTGCAGGAGCTGTCTGATCTGGGTCTTCACTATTTACAGGTAGGTATATTGACGTGAATAGCAAGCGAAGGGTTAAAGTTATCAGGATGGTACTAAAATGAGTTATTCAGCTTTACAAACGGGTGGGGAGGGAAGATTGGTAATGTCCGAATACTTGGGGTAATTATGGTACAATAGATTGTTTTGAATTCTTTGCAATAAATTTGCTTTTCTATATGCCTTTGCAAACAGAGTAGACCCAGATCAAGACGGCTCCTATAGGAGCCGTCTGATCAGGGTCTGCTGTGTTTGCTTATGATATAATATAGATATGATTCTACAGTTTCTACGTACCAAGGGCAAACATTTCTGTGTGCATGTGCTATTATAGCAATTAATCTAATTAACCCTTCGCTTGCTATTCACGTCAATATACCTGCCTGTAAATAGTGAAGACCCAGATGAGACAGCTCCTGCAGGAGCTGTCTCATCAGAGTCTGCACTATTAACAAGTTGATTGTGCAACCAGTGCACTCCACAGCAGTGATTGCACAGTGAAATACTTGTACACAGAGAAGATATATGTAATTATACAACAGGGCATGGGTAAAGAAGGAGAAATGTATTTTTTAAATTCAGCAAGCGAAGGGTTAATACTCGGGATGTCATTATTTCTTACATAAATGGACATGTATGAGAATATATCAATTGAAATGAAAGACAGCCTTTTGCAGACAGCAATTACCTAGAGTACTGAGGGTTAAATATCAATCAGGAGAATTTTCAGCTGGTTCCATAGATATCATTGGTAACATAAGTATTTGTGGTGTCTTAACCGCAGTCAGATCGATGTGCTTTGAGCAGCGTGAGATTATGGAAGGTCTTTGATTTAATATATTAACAGGAAAACTGGAGATGATTTAGATGAGAATAATTTTCCATCTTTGGAGCATGAAATGATTAATGTTTTTACAAAATTCATCTTCAAATTTTATAGGAGAAGGAAAATCAATCGAATGGCCAATAGCAGAACATTATATAGCATATCTAAAAAGCAGAGATACCAATTTGAATTACAGTAAAACCTCGTTAAATGCAACACTCAAACAAGTATTATTATCAGTCTTTAATCCTTTCCCTCATATAAACACAATTTATTACGGGTAGACCCTGATCAGACACCTCCTATAGGAGCCGTCTGATCAGGGTCTGCTCTGTTTGCTTAACCCTTTCCCTGTTTTATGTATATTCCAAATTTCAGTACCTAATGAATATTCATTTACAAAATTAACAAAATAGTTATAAAGAAATATGGAACATTGTAGACATTTCAGAAAGCAAAGAAACAGATTTATAGAATTCTATTAGCAAACAGAGCAGACCCTGATCAGACGGCTCCTAGGAGCCGTCTGATCTGGGTCTACTCTGTTTGCAAACGTGTGTAAACATGTTTATATGAGGGAATGGGTTAAGTATTATATAAACTGCATCAGTATGTGCCATGGCAGTTAACTCATTTTTTGCAAGTGCATGTTAACCCTTTACTCCATGAATATTCATGTGAGAAATAATGTCATCATGAACATTAATTTGTAAGTTTTACAATGCTACATGTATGAACCCAAGAAATTTTGGCCACAACAGACACTGAAGAATCAGATCTGTATTTATTCAAGCAGACAGAGCAGACCCTGATCAGATGCTTTGACCTGGGTCTACTCTGTTTGCAAAGGCATTAAAAGGGATATATCTGTAGAGTAACCCTTTTCAGCGAATGCCCCCATTTTAGAATGAAAATGCTGAACCTTTTTCATTGGTATAGAGTATTACCTTCTCAATACTTGGTTTAAATAAAATTTGAAAGGTGTATATACACAGCCCCTGGAGGGGGTGATAGTTTTAAAGATCACCTGTCTACTTCCTGTATCAAGAATGTTGATAGGAATGAAACATTTGTGAAATACATGTTTCGGCCTGTAAAATCGAACTCAGAATGGTATGTCTCGGAATGGAAGATATTTACTGCATTGTATTAGTTTGGATCCAGATCACAAATACAGTAAAATCCCGTTAATGCGACAACCTTAAAGAGGTAAAATTCTGGGTGCTAGATGCAGGTGGTAGCTTAATGCAGGACAAAAGTAACGCAGAAAGCTCCTAGAGGAGCTTTCTGCATTACTTTTGTCCTGCATTAAGCAACCATCTGCTTATAAAGACACCCATGTTTATTCATTAAGTGGTCGCATTAGAGGGGTTCTACTGTAATTCAGCATCTTATAAGAATCCACTTTTGAAAAGAAATGAAGGAAGTCTTCCTTTCAAAATTCAAGTACAGTATTCAAACATCAATTATTTTACAATTGGTACCAGCAGTGTCCTTGTTATTCAGCATTTCTAGGGAAGCTTATCATAACAGTATAGTGTAAACTAAACTATTGGTCTTTCTTCCTGGTTAACTGTTTCCCTTATAATAAATGTTTTGGTCATGTTTTTGCAAATAGAGTAGACTCAGATCAGACAGCTCCTGATTCCTGTAGAATCTGTCTGATCAAGGTCTGTTCTTTTTTGCTTGTGACTTGATATAGATTTAAGTGCTTTTGAACACACATATCCTGTGTTAAAAGAGCGCTATATAAATATGGTATGATAATAATGATATAATATGAATCTACAGTTTTGTCACAGAAAAACAATTCCTTGGAAATTTTATATTATAAAAAATCAGTTAACAAGTATTCATGATATCATTATTTCTTACATGAATACTGAACAGGGAAAAGGTTAATTCTTTACTCCATGATTATTCATTTAAGAAATAATAACACAATTTATATTAATTTGGCAAATCTTTATAATGATTATTAAACACAGGAATATTTGGCCATGGCAGAAACTGTAGAATCAGACCTAAGCAGACAGCAGAGCCTGATAATATTGCTCCAACATGAATCATAATTTAGGTTTTCTTCGTTTGCAACAGGAACCATCTAATATAAATCTACTCTGTTTGCAACAGAAACCATCTAATATAGGTCTACTCTGTTTGCAACAGGAACCATCTAATATAGGTCCACTCTGTTTGCAACAGGAACCATCTAATCTAGGTCTACTCTGTTTGCAAAGGCGTTAAAAAGGAGGTATTTTTGGAATAAGGAATGGAATCAACTTTAATCTGTACTCATGTAATACTCTGACATTAAGGCAAAATTACCAATTCTGGTTAAGGTCTTCCGGAAAAACATGAATAATATATATCATTCTGACTGTTATACTAGAAACCATTTGAGCCCTGTGCTGTAGGAAAACAATCCTTTAGGCTTTGTGAACAATTTAAAACTACCTGCAATTCAGCCGGCCTTACTGATAGTGCAATATCCGATTAGGTTCCACACTCATGTCACACAGGTCAGCAAAATTAAGATTCTTGTCTCTAATGGAAGGCAAGCAGTGTAGAACTTTACCAGGTGCCTTACTAAAATTTCTGATTTCTATACTGTTTGCACAGTCTAAAGGTTTGTTGTAGTAAAGCAGTACTTACAGTAGAATCTCATTATCTGTCTCAATCAACCATTCATTTATTAACAATTTCCTCCATAAATACGCCTTTCTACGCCTCTGCTATAGTCACTTCTTGAAACCATTGTGATAAATAGAGCATTTGCTCCTGTAGGAGCAAATGCTCTATTTATCACAATGGTTTCAAAACTAAAAAAAATCCCTTTTCGGTAGATTTGTTCAAAGAGGTTGTATCTAAATATAGCCCATGGTAGAATGGGTTAACATAGGAGTCTTAAAAAGTTGGTAGTTGCTTAATGCAGGGCAAAAGCAATGCAGGAAGTTTGAAAAGAGTTTTCTGCATTACTTTTGACCTGCACTAATCTACAACCTGCCTTAAAGACCCAGATTTAGACCTTATTTTAATAGTCGCATAACCCATTCCCCCACAGGCTATTTTTAGATTAAACCTCTTTGAATAAATCTACTGAAAAGGAGCATTTAATAGAAAAAAGGAAAGTTTTCGAATTTGTAATTTTGAAACCATCGACTTTGTGATAAATAAAGCATTTGCTGCTTCGGAACAAATTCTCTATTTATGGCAATAGTTTCAAAAAATGACATTTACAGAGGCATCAGTTCACTTAGGCAATGTGATGAAATGGTTTAATACAAAAAAAAGGGAAAGTTTTCAAAGTTGCAGTTTTGAAACCATTGACTTTGTGATAGAGAAGTTGCTACTATCGAACAAATGCTCTATTTATCACAATGTTTAAAAAAGTGACTTTTATATAGGTGTCTAAGGTCATCAACATGAGGAACTGGATAACCCATTCCCTCATATTGACGACTTTTGACGACTCTGTAAAAGTCACTTTGTGAAACCATTGTGATAAATAGAGCATTTGCTCCTATAGGAGCAAATGCTCTATTTATCACAATGGTTTCAAACTACAAAATTCTAAAAAAAATCCTTTTCTCTAGTTATTG